>SEYY01022901.1:115000-155000 GCA_009176605.1 Armadillidium nasatum | reverse complement strand
GATAGGAGAAGGAGAGTTTTTCCATTCACGATAAGCATTGTCTCTCTCCCGAAGGGCAAGAGAACAATTGCCATCGAACCAAGGATTATATATATATATATATATATATATATATATATATATATATATATATATATATATATATATATATATATATATATATATATATATATATATATATATATATATATATATATATATATATATATATATATATATATATATATATATATATATATATATATATATATATATATATATATATATATATATATAGTATATATATATATATATATATATATATATATATATATATATATATATATATATATATATATATATATATATATATATATATATATATATATATATATATATATATATATATATATATATATATTATATATATTATATATTTTAGTTTCCAAAGAAGCCAAAAAAATTCTTAATATGTAAAGAATATATAAAAAAAACTTTTTGAAATCATGATATAGACTTACAGGTATGATCATATGACGTCCTATTGTTAGAAGTCCAAACACGTTCATCTTGGGAAGTCGATTCAAAGCTGAAACTATATCCTTCAGCTAATGAAACAAGGAAAAATTATATTAAATTGATAATAAAATTGCTAAATGAGAGTGAATATCGTTTTGAATATTAAGATATAAAGGTAAAGAAAATCATCTAACAAATTAAGAGAAACAAATTTTTAAAAGAGTATTTAACTTTTATATTGTTTACTAGGAGTTTTCAATCACTTATTAGATCAACTAAGGTTATCAACACTGTTTCTATTACTTTTAAAAGATGAATAGCTGTGCAACTTCATTTTAAGTTGATTTTTATAAATCGTCTTAAAACTTTTTACTTGAAATCTCTGATAATGAGTCGTAGATAGAAATAAATTTCGGGACTGAAAAAGGCTAAAGGATACAATGGATAAATGCTGTGACCTATTTCCTTAATTTTTAATGTAACATTTTATATTTTCATTTAAATATAACCTTATTAATTTTAATTTTAAAGTTACAGTCTACAATTTTCATTTAAATTAGGTTAAAATGTCTGCTAAAAAATGTCTCAACGAATTCTTGTGACACTTTTATTGCATTTATAAAATTTATTTGCCACGAATAACAGTAACAAATCTTTAGAAATTGTATTCATAAATAACTTTTAATAAATAAATAATAAATTATTTTATTCTTTTTAAATATTTTCTAAAATATTTGTTGCTTATAGTTTTTCAATTAAAATATTACTAAAAATTTTACGAAAACAATACGTAATTAACTCACAAATTCTTTTCTCTCTTTATTTCGTTCCAAAAGAATTTCTCGATTTAACAATCCAGAAGAATCAGACACCTGAAAAAAATTTATTTAAATCGTACATTAACAATAAGCTTTCCCCCCCCACCTCTCTCTCTTAGTCTGTCTGTCTGTCACTCTCTCTCTCTCTCTCTTCACTCTGTTAGTTTGTATGCCTGTTTTTGTCTGTCAATCTGTCTCTCACTCTCTATCTATCTATCTATTTATCTATCTATCTATCTATCTATCTATCTATCTATCTATCTATCTATCTATCTATCTATCTATCTATATATATATATATATATATATATATATATATATATATATATATATATATATATATATATATATATATATATATATATATATATATATATATATATATATATATATATATATTACCTCCGTTGCGATAAGATCGGACGATATAGTAAAAACGACAAATTTTAACATATAGAGTATTAGTTGCGGTGATAATACTATGGAAATATTCGGCTGAACGACAACCATAGTTATGTAACTAATGATTAATAGAATCTCTATGAACGAGTTAAGACTTAAGCTTAAGGTAAAGCTTCGAAAAGTCAATCCAAGGAATTCTTCTGTTTTTAATATTTCTTTTATTATTTTATTTTCAGATGCGTTTCTTGTATTTGAAAGGCCGTGTCTTAACTTACGAGAAACGGACGAAGGATTTTTGCATGTCATTTCATGGGAGAGTTTCCTGTCATTTATAAAGCTCTGACATGTTAAATGCAAATTTTGACTTAAACATTCCATGGTAAGCCAGAATAATGTTAAATATAATGTGCTTAACCCATATAGTATAGCTCCCATTGATATTCCAGTAAAAACATTTGAAAGAGGAACTGCGGCAATTATGTTCAGCACTAATAATGGTATCAGCGAAATGTTCAAAATTAGCTTAGCATAGTATTCTTTCAGGTTTGGTATCCGTTCACACCTTATTTTCAAAAGAATCTTCTTGTTGAAGCGTACAATCTTCGTGATTTCTTTACTTCTCAAAAATATTACATTTAAGGTTAGGTGATGAGGAGCAACTGTAAATATTTGAATTGCATACTTTGAGAGACAGAATTGTACATCACAAATGAATATTTCTTTAATAAAAAAAACAAGTTGAAAAATACAAATTAAGTTCAGAAATATTAAAGTAGATGTTTTGAACAAATTGCTTAATTGATTCTTATAATTAGTTGAGAATCCTCCAAACAAAGTAAATAATGAATTGAAAATTATTTTCTCCATTAGAGAGTCCATGTTATTATTATTATTATTATTATTATTATTATTATTATTATTATTATTATTATTATTATTATTATTATTATTATTATTATTATTATTATTATTATCTTCAAGATTAGATTGACGTTCGCTTTCTGTGGTGCCGTTTTTAAACTATTGATTCATGTTAAAAAAAAAAAAAAAAAAAAAAAAAAATAAAAAATAAAAAAATAAAAAAAAAAAAAACACTTTTGAAAAGGTAATGAGTTAAAAGGAATAGGTGATAATACTGATTGGTTATTATCACATTTGAAGTTTTAAAAGAACCGCCCAAAATCAATTGACTTCTATTTGTATTGGAAAGAAATTAATTCAAATGTTGCATTGACTCTAACCTTCAATCTCTCTACATCTCTCTCTATCTCTCTCTCTCATATATATCAATATAATCATATATTATATATATATATATATATATATATATATATATATATATATATATATATATATATATATATATATATATATATATATATATATATATATATATATATATATATATATATATATTAGAGAGTTATGGTAATCTATAATTATACAATTATGTTCGTTTTTGTTAATTGCATATAGCATGTCAAATTTTTCAGCCACTTCTAATTTCATGTTCGATCATAATATAAACCATTCCTTTTCAACTGACATTATTAATTATGAGCAAGCCATTGTCCATCGTGCATAGGTCAATAAGGTCTTTGTTTATATTCTTTTATTGATGAAACTGTCTTTGATGTAAATGACGTCATAATCTATATGTCGATTCTTTACACAGTATAGTAATATAATTATAGTAGGCAAAATATAATGGGATTCAACACCCAAAATTTTTAATAGAAATAATAATTACAATGTCAATAGCAATAACAATTATAATAATAATAATAATAATAATAATAATAATAATAATAATAATAATAATAATAATAATAATAATAATAATAATAATAATAATATAATAATAATAATAATAATAATAATAATAATAATAATAATAATAATAATAATAATAATAATAATAATAATAATAATAATAATAATAATAATAATAATAATAATAATAATAATAATAATAATAATAATAATAATAATAATAATAATAATAATAATAATAATAATAATAATAATAATAATAATAATAATAATAATAATAATAATAATGATAATGTGAAGAGAGTGTGGCAAATTTTTAGGTTTTATTGTGATAAAAAAATGTTCATGAACAAAGTTTCCAATTTTCTGAATATTCACTTTCAGTTAAATGAAATTAATTATTATAATAATAATAATAATAATAATAATAATAATAATAATAATAATAATAATAATAATAATAATAATAATAATAATAATAATAATAATAATAATAATAATAATAATAATAATAATAATAATAATAATAAAAATAGTAATAATTTTTACTCAATTTTATTCAACTGACTTGCATGGCTTCATTTCTTCATTTCCCTCCCTTTACGGTGTTTCCTCTCCCTCCTCCCTCATTATTCTTCATAATTTCTCCTTATAATAATTGATGATGTGGTACCTTCAGATTCTTTTCTGACAATAATTTTTCTTCAAAGAGTTTTATATTTTCTTCAACTTTTGACAAAAACATAAGTAACTGTATATCTAATCCCATCTACTCTTTAAAGTTGTGAGCCAACTCTATTTCTTCTTTCTCTATTTCTTTATTTAAAATTCTGAAACTTTCCTTCGATACACATTTCTTCTTGAAGCTTCTCATTACACCATTTTGATTTAAAGCGAAAAGAGTTTTGTGAAGTTCATCATGCTATGACTGTCAAATCATATGTATAAACTTCTACTTCTCACAATCTGAACAAAAATCAACTTTACCGCTTTTCAGGCAAGTAGTCAGGGCTGGTGTAGGATGGGAGTAGCGCGTCCTGGGAACTCCTAGCGAAATTTTAAAAATATAGAGACAAAATACAGGTAGATTCCTTTGACAAGCGAATAGGTGCTAATTAGCTTAAAATTTCACACTTTTCATTTTATTTTTTAAGATGCAGTTGAGGAAGTGCCGTTTGATACCAGGGGTTCACATCCAGTATTTTTTTTGGATATGGGAGCCCGAACCAAGTGCAAATTCATAATTATTTTCTTTTAATTGCTAAATAAGATAATTTAATAGTATTTGAGATTCAAAAAAAGTTTTATAAAAAATTAAATCGTTCTCAAAAAAGGGGACAACAAAATATATTTTGTCACAAGGAAAAGTCGATACATTACAGAGAAGCAATTTTTAGAGTATTTACTTCAATATAATGAGATAATGTATATGTTAAAGTATAATAATATATCGTAATAATTACACATAATTCATAAAGTGAAAATATATTAGTATTGCCACTGTGAAAATATCGATATAAAAAAAGCCTATGATGTCATTTTTTAGCAAATATTTGGGGGATAACTCCTATTTTTTTTATCATGTTCGTACAAGGAGTAAAGTCTCTTTGTATATTTCTACATCTATCTCATCTGTAACTCCTCATCCTCCAAACATCTTCAGTGAACTGAAGAGTAGTAGATGCTAGCAAAGATTAAATATATTAGTATATATAGCCAAATGGCAGAATAACGTTATTTTTAAATAACTTCAGTCTGTGATTGGTCGATTGATTTAAATCTAGGTACTTTTTTAGGTGGAGAGTCATTTGGATGACATCACTACCATCACGATAAAACCTTAAATTTGCTCCACTCTCTTCACATTATTATTATTATTATTATTATTATTATTATTATTATTATTATTATTATTATTATTATTATTATTATTATTATTATTATTATTATTATTATTAATATATATTTAAATTTTGGGTTAGCAACCTACGTCATAATTTACGGCAAACACAACGCAATTCGATTACATTACTAGAATACTGTTTCTATACTTTGCGGAAAGTCTGTGGCTTTTTTGCTTCTAGGAGCTTATATCAAACTTTGTTTACATTCTCTTTCCACATCAAAGTTTATCGAATCTAAAACGTAACTTTGAGGTCAATTACTCTCACTCTTTGATACTTATTTTCATTCAAAGTAGTACATAAAACAAATGTAAATGGTAAACGAAAATAATTGCAATAATTGAATATATATATATATATATATATATATATATATATATATATATATATATATATATATATATATATATATATATATATATATATATATATATATATATATATATATATATATATATATATATATATATATATATATATATATATATATATATATATATATATATATATATATATATATATATATATATATATATATATATATATATATATATATATATATATATATATATATATATATATATATATATATATATATATATATATATATAATATATATATATAAATGGAAAAAATATTTCACTATTTTTGCCCGTTCTAGGAAAAATGAAAATAAGACTGCTACTGAATATTTAAAAGATGAGATTCTTCTATCAGAGTAATTACATTAAAGACTATTTATTTATTTATTTATTTATTTATTTATTTATTTATTTAAATTTAATTTCAATTTTAGCAACTTCTTCAATTTTGAAAAAAGAGAACTAAATTCTTCTTGCATCTTCGCTTACTGTATGGATAAAAATCTCATTGCTCAAAGAATTACAGGTATACCTTCTTCATCTTTACAAAAAATAATAAGAATCTAAAAAAGCAATTAATGACGTGCTTCATCCAAGAATTAATTCAATTAGAAAATGACATTGAAATAGCATGTGAACTGATCATTAAATTCCTAGAACTAGCAGCTGCAATATGTAAATATTTATTTGTGATATATTTGTGATATATTTATTTGTGGTATATTTATTTGTGATTTATTTATATTTGTGATGCATAGCTATTTGGGGAGTTACACCTGTTCCACTTAAATTATTTTTTTGTTTGCTGAACAATTTACTCTTTATTTTCCCCGCCTCAAGAAGTGAAAAAGGTTGAGTAAACAAAAGAAATTCTGTAAATGAAATACATACAATTATCCCAATTATACATAATCTAAAAATTTTATTCTGATCGGATGAACAGGAAAAATATTCCAAAGAACATTTATGAAAATCATTTTACCTTCCTTACGGAAGGTAAAATGGTTTTAAGAAGACATATATATATATATATATATATATATATATATATATATATATATATATATATATATATATATATATATATATATATATATATATATATATATATATATATATATATATATATATATATATATATATATATATATATATATATATATATATATATATATATATATATATATATATATATATATATATATATATATATATATATATATATATATATATATATATATATATATATATATATATATATATATATATATATATATATATATATATATATATATATTTCTGATGGGTTGCATTTAATGCAAATTTGAAATTCCCTATTATCATTGCTTAGATAATTACTAGATCTATCTTTGCCTTCTTCAAGTTTTAAATCATTTCAACAAATAATGTAAGACTAGATCTCATAAATGTAGAGAACACGGCTTTTTTATAAAGAAAGATGAAAATTCAAAATAATCCTTATTATTTCATAAAACGACTTTTAGAATTGGCCAGATGTTCAGTTTATTATTATTATTATTATTATTATTATTATTATTATTATTATTATTATTATTATTATTATTATTATTATTATTATTATTATTATTATTATTATTATTATTATTATTATTATTATTATTATTATTATTATTATTATTATTATTATTATTATTATTATTATTATTATTATTATTATTATTATTATTATTATTATTTAGATCGGATGGAAATTAAAAATATTTTGCAATTTGCAACAATTTTCTCCATTCAAAATCGAAACTTTTCCCTTAGAAAAATTTTTCCACCTTTCAAATCAAATGCAAAGAGAACTAAAATTTCGTCTTATGAAGAAGTTTTATTTTTTCAAAAATTTCAACCTTTGTGAAGAACAATTTTCTTCAAATTTTTCTTCAATGGATGAAATTTCGTACTCAATACATCAAATTTACGTAAAAATTTAAAACAGATTTCTACAAATTTATAATTTTATTTCATAATCTGAATGGTGAGGAGAGAGATTGAAGACGGCATTCAAATAATGACTTATTTTCAATAATTGGGCGAAAAAAAAAATATTATTTTTCGTCTAAAAATGAGATAAGAAATTAATCTGAACATGTGAATATATTTTTTCACTTTTTACCAGATTTGAATAAAATAAATTTCTACCTAAAAGTAGAAATCGACGAAAAACGACGAATTAGGCAATACAAATTGTCGAGTGTTGCCGATTTTATTATTCCCCTGCTGGTAGGTGCCAATAAAAAAATTGTTTTACAAGAGTATTCTTTTAGTTAACGATCATTTTCGCTGACTAAATAGCGAGACATTCAGATGATGACATATTCATTCTGTTCTGATGTCATTCATTCTGTTCTGATGTCATTCATTCTGTTCTGATGTCATTCATTCTGTTCTGATGTCATTCATTCTGTTCTGATGTCATTCATTCTGTTCTGATGTCATTCATTCTGTTCTGATGTCAATCTCTCATTTCCTCCCAAATAAGGTCTAGCCTAAAAATGACTTTATAAAATGTAGTCAACTAGGTATTCGGTCAAATATATTTACTCTTCTCGTTATATATATATATATATATATATATATATATATATATATATATATATATATATATATATATATATATATATATATATATATATATATATATATAAAGTATTTTTATCCTATTATTTTTTTTTTAATTTGTATAATTTTATATTATAAAATTATAAAACAACATTACTCATTTAATTACCTATTGCACATGCCTAATTACAATTCTAATAGACATAATTATAGGCTCTGCTACTTAGTTGTTTCTTTTTAGACTTCTTAGTAAGAAGTTTTTTTTTTGTATATATATATATATATATATATATATATATATATATATATATATATATATATATATATATATATATATATATATATATATATATATATATATATATATATATATATATATAAACTGTAACGTAAGCTGTGCTTTCTAAATCTGTCATCTTAAAAGTTTATCTTTTTAATAAATTGATTTTTTAAAATTGTATATATATATATATATATATATATATATATATATATATATATATATATATATATATATATATATATATATATATATATATATATATATATATATATATATATATATATATAATCTTACTATAGTGATGTTAAAAAAATGAACCAGAATAAAAATGCCAAGATAAACAAAACTCTGACAAAATGACTAACAAATATTTTTCTTTTGACAGTTTTATCCTAAATCACAAGCGTGTGTGTTTTAAGGTATCTTTTAATTACATCATAGAAGCAGTCAGAACACTTTTATTTACATTTGCATTTGTCTTTTTAAAAAAGTATACCTTCTGATTACATTTATGGCAGCAGAACATTTAAAAAACTTTACATTTGCGTGTATAAGCATATATTCTTATGAATTATCCTTCCAATTACATTCAGAGGAATAATTTTACATTTTTTTCCTTTTCTTCTTCCTCCTAAAAAAAAAGGTTTAAGATGTTCCAACCGTACCCGAGCCTCTGGTCAGAGGCTGGCACATTTTCCTCACATTTCCAAAATCAGTCTAACGATGCTTAGACTTTTCTTTATTATTTCTGATGTTGTCACTTTTATCGGGAGTCTTTAAATGATCGATTAGGCTAGGTTTCATATTTCCCAGATCTCCCCTACCACCTGTATTATCATTATCTCCTCAACATTTCACATTCTCCTGATTTCGTGCCTGATATTCTGGTACTTTATTTTTTTCTCATCCCAGGGAACACCAACTTTCACAATATTTGTTATTTGTTTTATCTGTTACTATTACGAAAAAATATTATTGTGTAATGAATATCTTATTGCCTCAGTCAACTCAACTCTAGCATAGACCTAAGTTAAGTGTATTCGAGCTTTTATTAAAATTACTTATAGAGGAAATTGTCCCCTATACTAAATTATAAAATTAATAAAACAGACCGAAACATCGTATCAAAAAAAAGTAATAATAATTAATTAATTAATATTTAAATACAGTGAGATAATGATAAGTTAGGACCCATAGTTCACTAAGAATACAGAAAATTCGCTCACCTTATTTATGGTAATAATCTTCTTATGTTCTTCGGACCGGTCCTTTTAGTTGATAACTAAGTCACTGTATTTGGGTAGTTTAATTTTTTTAATTATAGCTGCCATCATATAAATTAAGTTTTCACTTACAAACTCAAGTTACACGTTGAAGTCCTACTTTCAGCTATATACCCAAAGTGTTTTTTCGTTTGTTTACTTTAGTTTTCTAGTTGGTGTTCATTTCTTCTTCTTTGTAACCATAGGTTCCAAAACCTTAATTTATCTCACTATGGTTTTAATTCATAAATTAAATATATATATATATATATATATATATATATATATATATATATATATATATATATTACTTATGTATATATATCTTATAAAGTCTAAGGGGGAAGAAAGAAAAAGTAATGTTTTCAACATTAGTTTTTCTTTTTGAACTGTTCCTCCTCTAAAGTTAAGTTGGTGAGGTAATATGGTACATTAAAAGAAGAAAATTTAAGAATTTTAAATTTAATAATCAATATGAATTTAATAATCAATGAATTTGAAATTTAAATACTGATAAATTTAATAATAAATGAAATCAAAATTAAATTATATTTTGATTGCTTAATCTTAAAGGTTGCCCTTTAAATTATCCTCATTTTCTGAAATGTCAAAAAATGTAGCATTTATTTTATTAAGATCTCTAACAAAAGAAGCGACCTTAATTACCATCCTCATTTTTCATTGAAAAATGTAGCATTTATTCCTTAATACTAAACTAAACCTAAAATATCCTCACTTTCAAATATAAAAGTGTTGCATTTTAAATGTCAAATACTTATAAATACCAAATATTTACATCCTTAAAAGTATTCATAAATATTTCACCTGAAAAAAAAATAATACATATAATTAAATTTCACCTTTCTTGATTTTCCCTTTAAGAAACAGATCAGCTTTTGTTGCTGCTTTCCTTTTTGGTCTGTTTGTAGTTTTAAGAACTGGAGATTCAGGAGGGTTTACATTAGACTCTTCTTCATTAGAATTGTCAGAATTATTGTAACTGGATTCCAGTGGATATAGTAGAGTTATGTCTCTTGTTGTTTCACCTGAGGAAGTCTTCAGTCGAGCAACTCTTGTGACACCATCTTCTCCAGTTAGTAATTCAGTTACTCTACCTAATGACCATGTAAGTCTGGGAGTTGTATCATGGATGAGTACAATATCCCCAATTCTGATGCTATCCTCCCAATATTTATTGTTATAACAATCTTTATCACGTTCCCTCAGAGAAGCTAAGTATTCTGCTTCCCACCTAGAGACAAACTGGTTTTTAATTTTTAATTTTTTATTTAATTCATTATTTAAACTCATGTGGTCCACTGAATAATCTACATCATTATAATTGGTATTTTCAGGTAATAAATTAGTTGAATAACCCTTCAACAAATGATTAGGTGTCAATGGTTCAAAGTCATCAATATCATTGTCCACATAGGTCAATGGTCGGTTATTGACAACATTCTCAATTTCTGTTATCAATGTTAATAGTTCAAATAAGTTCAATTGGTTCAACCCGACACTCTTCTTTATGCAGTTTTTCACACTTTGTATACTGCGTTCCCATATTGAACCATACCAAGGTGATTTTACTGGTATATACTTCCATTTAATATTATTTTGCTGAAAATAGTTAATAATTTCATTAGAATCAAATAAATTTTGAATTACTTTTTCACCACCTCTAAAATATGAGGCATTGTCTGTCCAAATTACTCTAGGAATGTTATGTTTAGCACAAAACCTTCTAAGTGCAGCAACAAAAGCACCTGTGGTTAAATCTTCCACAATATCTAGACTTATAGCTCTTGTTGCAGAACAGGTAAATAAAACAATATAAACTTTAAATGTAACATCATTTAGAGAAATAGTAATAGCCCCTGTGTAATCTATCCCTGTGGATTCAATAGGGATAGGAGAAATTAACTCTTTCAGTAGGAAGTTGAGGAGGGCTAGGTGTTTTGTAAGAGTGTGAATGAATTCTTTTACATGTTGTGCAAGTGTTAAGTACAGACTTCACAGTTACCCGTCCTTTAGGGACCCAAAAAGTTTTTCTGAGTTCTGTGAGTGTCTGTGAAACACCCATGTGGTATATTCTATTGTGTGTGTCCCTAATGATGAGATCTGTTAGGTGATTATTTCTAGGGAGAAGGATAGGATGCTTAGCATTATATGTTAATTTAGATTTATTTACTCTACCTTTACATCTTAACAAGCCCTCAGAATCTAGAAATAAATTCAAATCTGATATTAAAGAAAGACCAGACTCAGGTTTATACTTAGAATTAGATTGAATAAAAGAGTATTCCTGAGAAAATTCTTTTTTCTGAATATATGACAACCAATAATGATGAGCATCAAATTTAATTAATTTACCTTTTCTACATTTATTTATGAATTTTAAACAATAGTTAGTTATTCTAATAACTTTATTAAAATTAGAGAATTTATTTATATCAAAAAGAGGATCACTTACTACTGAAGAATTTATTACAGTCTTATTGATTTTACATAAAATAGGAGTTTCTTCCCACTGATTTTTATCCAATAAAAATTTTGGACCATGAAACCATGATTTGTTAGATTTAATTAATTTATAACTCAGACCCCTGGACAAAAAATCTGAAGGATTTTGATGAGTAGACACAAACCTATAATTAATGCGTACATCACACTTTTCTATTTCTTGAAGGCGATTTTTAACAAATACATTTTTGTTATTAGAATTTTTACCTTGTTGTAACCAGTTTAAACATACTTGGCTATCAGACCATAGATATACATCTTTAATATTAACATCTTTAAAGGTTTCTAAAAGAAACTTAGAAATTTTTACTCCCAAAGTTACTGCAAGTAGTTCTAACTGAGGAATTGAACGTTTATTTTTTACTGGGAGTAACTTTTACCCTTAGAATAAACTAAATTACTTGTGTCATTGACTAGATAAGCACAACAACCATAGGCTTGTGAACTTGCATCTGTAAAAATATGCAAAGTATTAATTTGGGACCTCTCCCCTGTGCACCTATTTACTTTAATAGTTTGAACTTTATTTAAGTCTTTTGCTAACTTTTGCCAGACTTTTACATCAACAGGCTCTAATGTTTCATCCCACCCTACTGACTTCTTCCACAAACCTTGTAAAAACATACGAGATCTTATTGTTACTGGAAGAAACAAACCGAGAGGGTCATAAACTTTAGAGGACTCTGCTAAAATTTGACGCTTTGTACTAGCATTTTCTTTAATATCGTATGGTTTAGTACAAATGAAATCATAATTGTCTGAGTCTTCATCTAAAATCCAATTCATACCCAGAGCTTTAATTTTGTTAATATCACCACTATAACCAAGGTTTTCTTTATTAATGAGTGAGTTTAATGAATTAGAATTTGATATCCACTCAGTTAACTTAAAATTACCCTTATTCATAATGGCTTTAGATTCTTCATAAAAAGTAAACAACTCCTCTTCAGAAGAGAGTGTACCCAGAACATTATCCACATAGAAAGAATCTTTAAGTAAATCTAATGCAGCAGAGTCAGGAAACCTATTTAGATGATTTTTAATAGTTAAAGCTAAAATGCTAGGTGAACAGTTAGCACCAAATAAAATTACTTTAAATCTATAAGTTACTAACCCTTTATTAGTATTAGAAGGATCTTTGAACCATAAAAATCTAAGATGATCCTTATCATAATCTAGTTTTAAATTTATGCGTAAAAATGCTTTTGAAATGTCACTTATTATTGCATACTTGTCTAATCTAAATCTTAAAAGAACTTTAACTAAATCATTTACTAAATTGGGACCCTCAATAAGGCAGTTATTAAGACTAGTTTTATTGGAGTCTTTCAGACTACAGTTATAAACTATTCTTAATTTAGTAGTTAAAGAATCTTCTCTATATACACCTCTGTGAGTTAAATAATGACAACCAGCTTTATTAAAGGGGTCTTTTCTGACTTCCTCAATAAAGCCTAACTCTAATTGTTCTTTAAAGATTTCATTGTACAAGTCTAGTTTATTAGAATTCTTTAACTTTTTATAATTTTTAAATAAGTGAGCCTTAGCAATATTAAAATTATCTAACAAATCTGGACAGGGTATTTTCCATGGTAATTCTACATAATATTTATTGCCATCATATATTAATGAGTCATTGAACCTCTCTGCCATGATCTTATTTTCATTAGTATGATCAGTATCTTTAATACCAACAGATTCTAATACCCATAACTGTTGGATACCTTCATCTAATTCCTCATCTGTATTGAGAGTCTCAGTAGTCAGTAAATTATTGACACATGTAATATTATTCATTGACTCATGCATTACATTATAAATACCCTTAATATTGCTATGACTCTTGGCTTTTTGTCATTCATTATTTAATTTATATTTAGTGATATCACCCATAAGAGAAATGCCTACAGGGGTTTTTAAAGCTATACCATTACCAATTTTAACAATACCTTCATGAACTAGATGAATATAATCAGCTCCAATTAACACATCAACATTGTCAACCTCATCAGAATTTAAACTTTTATCAGCAATGATATAAGTAGGCTCTAAATTATTAATTATTTCTTTTAAACCTGGAACTTTGATAGAATCATTAGATACTTTATCAATTACAAGAGTGTTTAAAGTAGTTTCTACATTACCAATTTTAACAGAAACATCAGCAATATTACATTTAAAGTTATCTGAATCTTTTCTGGCAAATGATGATATGTTAATTGTTTCTGACTTAGTTTCATAAGGTATATTCAACTTATGAAGGAGTGACTTATTAATAAATGTTTGTTGTGAACAAGTATCAATATATGCTCGTACATCAACTAAGTTATTTTGATCATTTTTAATTTGTAGGGTCATAGTTGGCAGTAAAATAGGGTTTGTAGTGACAGTACCATTTAAACTAATGTGACCATTTGTTACTTTAGAGTTAAAAGGTTTAGATTTTTTATTTTTATTTTCACTTTTATTTTCATTTTTACTTTCAAATTCACCAGGACACATTGATACTACATGATCATCACTACATTCTCTACATTTATATTTTAGTTTAGTTTTACACTCTTTCTTATTGTGGTTCTCACCAGTACATTTTTGACAAATTTTTAACTGATCACAACGCTTAACTCTAGCCTCATAATTAGAATATTTGTCGCAACTACTTGAATTATGTTCTACACTACTACAGAATTTACATTTAAAATTAGAAGCTGATACAGTTACATTATTATTAAAACTCTGTAAAGAAGCATGAGGCCTTTCTGATTTTATTTCTACATTTGACCTAGTTTGTTTATTATTGTGTACATATTTTGAACGAGTGTTATCAGAATTATTATGTTTTGGAGGTGTATTAGTTTTAGTAGATTTATAAAGAGAAAGTATAGTAGGGAAATTCTCTCTAATAGACTCTAAACTGGGGTAAGTTTCATTTATCTTATTTTGAAACATCTCTCTTACAGTTAAGGGAATTCTACTAAAAACTATGGTTTCAATAAGCCATGCCGACTCTTCAATATTTAATTTATAATTTGAAATTTGACCTAAAAGACACTCAAGTTCACAGTAAAAGTTAAAAAGGTCCTCATAATTATCTTTACAAAGCTTTAAATTAATTAACTTTAGAGCTAATTCATATTTAATTTCATCTAAATTTAAGTAAGTTTTGTTAAGAATTTGCAAAGCAGTCTCATAAGTGCTATCGACAACTGGCAATGATTCAACTAATTTTCAACGCGCCACCCTTCAAATATTTTAACAAATAGCAGAATTTATCTACATTAGCAACTGATGATTTATTTCCAATTGCAGAATTAAATTTATCAAGGAATGGTTGATATTTAGTTTTATCACCGTCAAAATTTGGGATTTCTAAAGTAGGCAATTTAGGTCTACTTTCATTATCATGAATACTTAAGTTATGTACACTACAATCTTTCATTGCTTCCACTAAACTTGAATTTAATTCTTGTTCTTTAAGTTTAATAATTTCTTCATATTTAGTTTGTACATTTAATATATTTAAATTTACATCATTAATATACTCGTCATTACTTACTAATAAATCAGCATATTGCTGATCGTCAAGATCAGAGAGATCATCATGTTCGGTTATTATTTCTTGATCTAAAATTAATATTTCTTGTTTATATCTATTTAATGACGATAATGTGTTTTCAATTTGTAATTTACTAGGGCTAGAAAGGGTACTGAAATCATTTAAAATTCTGGTAATAACTCCCTTTCGAGCAGACCTCTTTCTTTTTAAAGAAACTAATATATTTTGAGTCATTTTAAGAAAGTGTAAAATATTCACGATACGTAAGAAATATTAATTTTTAATAATACTCAAGTATTGCTAACCTACTCTAATTTTAATAACGTTACCAAAATTCTGATAAATTCAAATAAATATATTTACGCAGGTAATATCAACTTACCAACCAAATATTAATAAGGCTAGACTCAGTTAAATAAAATACAGGCTACAATTCATAAATTTACTTGAATAAAATAGGCTGCACTAGAATTATTTTCATTTATATATATATTTTAGATTTAAACTTATTTATGTTTAAATCCAGATTAATAATAAATAACACCACTTTTGTGTTGATCCAACCTTAATTAGGCTTGGTAATTCCAGTTGAATTCGCAATGCGTAGGTATATTGCTAGTTACAACCTTGTCTTGTACAAAAAGGATCCACTACTGTTAGCGCTACAATTACCCTAAATAATTAAATACGCTACTTTAAACTTTAAATAAATGCAAATGAGGATGGCAATTAATAGTGCTGATTCATAATTGTAAATAATACATCAATTTTGTTAATTAGGGCTACTGGTAGGCTATAACACAAAGTCTGGTACAGAACCCTAGACTAAGCAATCTTTTATGAGAAAAAATACAAAGTGATTTTAATTGCAATAATTATAATAAAGGGCTTGAAAGCTGCCCCGCATCTCCACCATATACGAAAAAATATTATTGTGTAATGAATATCTTATTGCCTCAATCAACTCAACTCTAGCATAGACCTAAGTTAAGTGTATTCGAGCTTTTATTAAAATTACTTATAGAGGAAATTGTCCCCTATACTAAATTATAAAATTAATAAAAGAGATCGAGACATCGTATCAAAAAAAAAGTAATAATAATTAATTAATTAATATTTAAATACAGTGAGATAATGATAAGTTAGGACCCATAGTTCACTAAGAATACAGAAAATGCCGCTCACCTTATTTATGGTAATAATCTTCTTATGTTCTTCGGACCGGTCCTTTTAGTTGATAACTAAGTCACTGTATTTGGGTAGTTTAATTTTTTTAATTATAGCTGCCATCATATAAATTAAGTTTTCACTTACAAACTCAAGTTACACGTTGAAGTCCTACTTTAGCTATATACCCAAAGTGTTTTTTCGTTTGTTCACTTTAGTTTTCTAGTTGGTGTTCATTTCTTCTTCTTTGTAACCATAGGTTCCAAAACCTTAATTTATCTCACTATGGTTTTAATTCATAAATAATATATATATATATATATATATATACTTACTTATGTATATATATTTTATAACTATTATGTCGGGATTATTGCACTGTATTCTATTGGCTGTTGGAATTGGGTAATTATAGAGAATTCGGACCTGTTCATTATCTATTATTGATTGTAGATCATGATTTCTGTGGTGTGTTTCAATCTCATTTTTCCTGCATAATCTTTGTTGTATAAGTTTACATACTTTCTGTATAGTATTGTCTATGAAGTAGCACCTCACATCCAGATTAAATATGAATTACTGATTCTCCCTCTTCACCACACATTCTACATATCCCTGCAATTTTTTTTCTATGAGCTTTTTTGACCAGTTTGTTCTTAAACCCACGTCTAGTGTTGTTATCAGTAGCCTCTCTTCGAATCTTAGATATCCTTTTGATATTACTTCAACAGTTTTTCTTTATTAATAAATTCCTTTTCTAACACCTTTACATTATAGTGTTTAGCAAGTTTATGCCTCCTCCAGCTATTTTCATTTTCACTTTTTTCTTGTATGCTGTTTTTTAATTTTCTTGATGTTATTTTCTAAGTCTTCATTTCAGAGTCCATTCTTACCTCTATCGAGTATTCTTCAAGGTAGTCTTGATACATTTGGTTTTCTCACAGCTCAAGTATTTACTTCCTTTTCCTTTTAAATATTCTCCTAGCCCAATTATTTCTTTCTTGTGGATCTCATCTATCATTGGCATCCTCATTCCTCCATCTTCCCTCTTCTCTTGGCATGTACATTCTTGCAATGCATTGATTTTTAAAGATTATTAGGCCACCATTAGAGTATTGTGCACAGGTTTGGGCTCCTCATTTAAGAAAAGACATAGATATGCTGGAGAGAGTACAACGTCGAGCAACAAGGATGATTTCTGGCTTTGAAAATAAGAGCTATGAAGAGAGGTTGAAGGAGTTAGGAATGTTCTCGGTTGAAAGGAGATTTCTCAGAGGGGATATGATACAAGTTTACAAAATATTTGCATCTGACAGTAATACAGAGATTGAAAATACTTTGTAATGGACCGTGGAAGAATAACTAGTGGACATGATAAGAAAATTAGAAAGAAGCCATGCCATCTCGATCTTAGAAAATACTCTTTCAGTAATAGAGTTGTTAATTTTTGGAATGACTTGCCACAAGAGATTGTTGACTGTGTTTCTCTGGTCAAATTTAAAAGGGGGCTAGATAGATATATGGATGATTTAGGCATTATGTAGTATAACTTGACTAAGCCAAATTGGCGGGTATATATGAATATTTAGATCAACAGATTAATCTATGACAAAGCCTAACGGCAGTTTTTTTTGTAGTTGGTGATGGTTCATTGAACATTGCATGGATATTTTGGCTAGTTTTACTTTTATCTTTGCATGAATGTACTGATAACTGGAGAGCTTCACCAGCTCTTGGAGCGAACGGATCGTTCGCTCTAAACTGGTGGAGGCCTGAAGGGCAGTATTTTGTCTGCCTGGAGGGACGGCATATGCCCTAGTTGGTGAAGTCCGCTCTCAGAAACAAAACAAACAAAAAACTGATAACTAGGGATGGGATAGACCTAGTCTTTCGTCCATGTATTAGTAGTGTTATTGTTATTATTTGTTTGGACTGAGACAGTCTCAATAGGCTCTTGTGACTTCTAACTGTCTCTATTTTCTTATGTTCCTACGTATTATTTTATTTAACGCCTAGTATAGATGAAATTTCCCAAATTCTTGACTTGTTTGAAGAGATTTTTATTCTTTACCGAACAAATCAACAGGTTATGATGCTGACCTAGATACTTTGTAAGGATTATATTATTTCTATGTATGGCTTGCCTTTCAAGATTGGTCTGTCTACTTTAGAAAAGTTCAGGGTTCTTTTCAGTGAGAACAAGGGAAATTAACTAGGTATAGGCCCACAAAATAGAAAATAGTCATTACATTTTATATTATATATATATATATATATATATATATATATATATATATATATATATATATTATATATATATATATATATATATATATATATATATATATATATATATTTCAGGATGAAAACAAAATAGAATTTAAACTCTAAAATTTAATTTTACAATACTTCATAATTTAGCTATGAAATTTACTGCTGCATTTCCCGATACAACAAGTGCTGTTTTATTTATTTTGTATATGGTATTGTTTATAAATCAAGGTAAGTACCTATAATCATTAAATTATACCGTAAGTAACTCTTATTAATAGTATGAGCAAGGGAGGTGCAAACCAAACACTTTTGGCCCACACTTGTTTCTTTTAGTACCATATCAAAAGATTCACTAAAATACTGAAGAAAAGAACAAAAATCAGAGGATTTCCTTATGAAAACCACACTGGCATTCAGAAATTCATGAAAGTCTGGAATTTGAAGACAGTGGAAATTAGATGTGTGTCAAGTTAGCAAAACATTTTAGCTAAAGATTTTTTTTAAGGACAAATTTCAGGGGACAAATAGGACAGACAACCATAATGTAAAAATAAATAATAAATAGTAAAATATAAGTTTAAAAATATAATAAATTTAATGAATACAGATGCATGGCACACGAACATCTATCTACGGGGGCTCTGCCCCCCGTACCCCCCGACCCGTGAGTGATGATGATATATATACATTTTTTAAATTTTATTTTAATAATTCTTATTTATTTATTTATTTTTACACTGTGGTTTTCTGTCCTATTTGTCCTCTGAAGTTTGTCCTTAAAAAAAATCTTTAGCTAAAATCTTTTGCTAACTTGACAGACGTGGAAATTAGTCATTCCTCTGACAAATTCCCCCAGAAACCCATTTCAGTTTTGTATCAATATGTATAAAGTATATGATGTTTGCTTCCATGAAATTTGTAACAAAAAATAAATAAAGATTAAAGAATAAACAGTTAATCCAAGGGTTGTTAGAATTGGCTGGAGAAATTATGGAATGTATGTTTGCTTTCCAGAGAAAATCACCTTAGTTATGTACTCTGCACACTCTTAGAGACCTTGTCCACTGAAGCAATAGTCATTTCTACTAATGCTTTCTGTGAAGTACTTGAAAAGTTTGAACAGTATACAGAGATAAATTGGTGATTGGTGGAACCAGAGAATGAAAGAGTAACAGAATAAGATGAATAATTGGAGGCTAAGAAAACTTTGAAAATGTTAGGATCTTCTTCAGGATGATTAGGAATATGAACTGGGAGCTTCATCAACAGCTTGAGATTACTCTTAATAGAGAATTGATAGGTTGATTCACCAGCTGTATCTTGAGAATTATATGAAAGCCAGTAGCAGTTGGTGAATATAGAAGTCTACTATATTGACTAATGACTATAATAAAATTTTCAGTAAAAAACAAGAAGAACGGAAAATGGGGTCTACTTTGGATTTAAGTTGTTATGGAATTTTTTCTTTAGAGTCTGATATACAAAACAGATGAATTTAGCAGTAGCTTAGCAAAAGAGCTAGATCCATTTTATAGAATATTTGGAAGACTTCAAATAAGAGACATGAGAACAAATGATATCATCACATAAGCACAGCATCCACCTTTGGCTGAAAGTTGAGGATGGTGAAAGTAAGAAAGAAAATAGTAGAGTGGGCTGTCAGGAAATTCAAACACACCTAAGTTTCAATAAAGAAGAATTGCAGTCTAGAGGAAGTGAAATTATTTTCAACAAAGTGAAGTTAGAATAAAAACAACAAATGTAGAAATTAATGAAGAAAGAAGACCACCTACCATAATATATATAATATATATATATATATATATTATATATATATATATATATATATATATATATATATATATATATATATTATATATATATATATATATATATATATATATATATATATTATATATATATATATATATATATATATATTTTAAAGAACAATAATTTCAGTGTAATGTGTATAATTTCAGGTTTGATTGTTACAGCTTCTCAACAAAGTGACAAAAGTTACAATTACAGTACAGTTACTGTCATTCTTATCACAGAATGTGTGAAATTGTTCTTCAGTTTTGTTTTATATGTGAAAAAGTAGGTGTATGTTTTACTATATATTTCTCTAATTTTGTTGTTGTATATATATATATATATATATATATATATATATATATATATATATATATATATATATATATATATATATATAATATATATATATATATATATATATATATATTTAAAATGATTTAAAAAATCATTTTTTTTCTTTTTTTTATCATTTTATTTCATTTTTCCCTGTAGTGAGAAAAAAAAAAAAAAAAAGTAAAAAAAAAAAAAAAAAAAAAAAAAAAAAAAATATTATATATATATATATAATATATATATATATATATATATATAATATATATATATATATATATATATATATATATATATATATATATATATATATATATATATTATATAGGGACTTTAATAGCTTAGCTTTTAAATCGGCACTTGTTCTTTCCTATGAAAATTGCCCCTCAAATTATATAATGTAGACAGAGAATTTGCTTGATCCTTGTTGTGTGAACACGTTATACCATTTCACTGTATTTAAACTGAATCAAAAGTATTGGTGTTTGCCCACGATCACCTGATATTGGTTTTTGTATATATATATATATATAATATATATATATATATATATATATATATATATATATATATATATATATATATATATATATATATATATATATATATATATATATATATATATATTCCCCTTTCTGCATCATTAGTAAGCCGTTTGATTATAATTATTTATTCAAAATTTGATTTGTAAGTTCATTTTGGTCCTATTAAAATTTCATCCTGTCATTGCTTTTATCACATCATTGATTGATGTAATATCATAATTTGCACCTTGTATAGGTCTATATGTGATTTTTATATTTTATTTTGTATTTTTCAGTCAATTATCTCTTGAAAAATACTGTATTTGGAGTCTGACTTTTATTGTTAATGAATTCATTTTACTTTTTTTTAAAAAATTTATTGAACACCTCAAACGATTTATCCTTTCCCGATTATATGGGTTTTATTGGAAACAAATTACATCATATATATATATATATATATATATATATATATATATATATATATATATATATATATATATATATATATATATATATATATATATATATATATATATATATATATATATATATATATATATATATATATATATATATATATATATATATATATATATATATATATATATATATATATATATATATATATATATATATATATATATATATATATATATATATATATATATATATATATACCATTACTCTCTCAATATATTATCGCTTCAGAATTGTCAGCGTTTGAAGAATTTGATTGGTTGCTGTTATCATGCCCTGATGCATGGCCTGACAATTTTTCGTCATTAATTTCTGTTCTATTTGGGTTCTTTATTCTAATTTTTTAATTTTATTAAATGCCAAATCTCTATTTCTTCATCTACTTTTTTTTTTTTTTATAACAAATTCTCAGAAAAAATACTTTAATTTGATACTCTTTGTCATTATTATCCTAAAATTTTCATCTAAAACCGATGTTGTGCTATGCTATGAGCAAAACACTATCTATTTTTATATTGCTTATTTGGAGTCGTCTAATTTTTTACACTATAGGTAAAGCTTTCTTACTAATCATCAACTAAATTCTTTTGTGATGTTATCTTCTAACCATGCTGACTATTCTAAGTCTTTGAACATCTCAACACCATATTCTCTCTTTTTCCTTTTTCTGAAATAATCATTCTAAGTGATTTCATTGTTCACTACAACAAATGGCTTTCCTCCAGCTTCAAAGATACAGATGGTGAATTCATCACCAGGAAACTTTCATTAGTTTTGATTAAAATGTAACAGTAAGGTTATAGTTTAATTTCTTTTTTTACTTCATTATTTTAATTTCCTGAGTATATATATATATATATATATATATATATATATATATATATATATATATATATATATATATATATATATATATATATATATATATATATATATATATATATATATATATATATATATATATATATATATATATATATATATATATATATATATATATTATATATTTATATATATATTTTTTTTTTAATATTATAATTATTGACACACGAGTATATTAGTAACTAAAAAAAATGTTGCTTATGTTTTTATTTATATTTATATGGCTAATAATTTTTAGAGTCTGAATTGTGTTATGATTAAATTTTTAATAGATACCGAAATTAGTTCTCTAGTTTAATAAATATCGAGGTTGTGCATTAGTGTAGGATTAAGTGAATGATTTAACTCTAAATTTTGCATGATGAGGCTAAGAAATTAGCTTAGATCCATAATTTTCTTTTCTTTATATTACCTGTCAACTTACTGAATGATTTGCTCGGATTTATGGATTTATGCTTTGGATAGTATAAAGTGTATTATTTCAGTGTTACTGCTGTATATGGTGCCAGCGTTTTTGTACTGCTTATACAATAATTTGGCTTTTATAAATCTGAAGGAGTATGATCCTACTACCTATTTTATTCTTCTTCAACTACGAGTTATGGTGACAGGAGTTTTATTTCAGGTACCATATAATACATTTTAAAAACCATTTTAAAATTACTTTTATGTCATATTTTGTTTGAATGGAGAATATATATATATATATATATATATATATATATATATATATATATATATATATATATATATATATATATATATATATATATATATATATATATATTATATATAATTTATATATATATATATATATATATATATATATATATTTTCAGTTGATTTTCAAGAAATATTTATCAGGAAAACAGTGGTTTTCACTATGCCTTCTCACAGTTGGCTGTGTTGTTAAAATTTTTAGTAATGCAGACAGTTCAAGCACAGGCTCAGACCACAAACACATTATGAATTTTGTTGAAAACATTTTCTCTTTTGGTACAATTTTTATTTTATTGCAGGTAAATATTTTTCTTTGATATTTTTTGTTGATAGAATTACTCTCAATACTGTTTCAGAAAGGTCAGATCTATCAGACACACCTTTTGGACTTCATTGGGTATATTACTGATTTTGTTGACAAAGGGGAGCCTGTTGATAATATTTATTTAAATTTTAGAAAAGTACTTGTTTAAATTTCTCATGGTAAGGTAATCTCCACAAATTATGAAAGCTTGGTATCCATGGAGAGGTTTCTAACTGGATAAAAAATTGGATGACTTAACAGAAGACATAATGTGTATTTTAACGTTCTTAAATCACCATGAAAATTAGTAAAAAGTGATATTCCTCAGAGTTTTTCTCTGGGCCTACTTCTGTTCCTAATCTACATAAACGATTTTGAAAGGAATAAAAAGAAGAATTTCTTAGTTTGCTTATTGAGAATCTTGAAGGCTATATTAAAGCTTATCACCACTTTATTACTTTAGACGATTCTGGAGTTGTTTCTCCCTCTCCAGCCCCATATAACCCCCTCCAATTCAGTTATGCCAAGCATTGTAATTTGTTTTTATAATTCTATTTCTGCTCTCTTTGAGCTTAAGTAGGCATATGGTCCTGATAGCATTCCTCCTGTGTTCTCAAAACGTGATTCTGAGCTTACACCATACCATAATAATTTGTTTTCCTTAGTGCCTGTCTACTCCAACCTTCCCTTCATGCTGGAAATGTATGCTTATTCAGCTGTGCCGAAGAAAAGACCCCTTTCAACCTTTCAGCTGTAACTCTCCCTTCTTTCAAAATTTTCGAATCTATCCTTCACAGGAAGATATGAAAACTTCTTAAATCATCAAATCCCATCTCCGATCGTCAGTATGATTTCCGTAAGGAGAACCTTATGGACCGACCGGTGCCCCGGCCAAAAATCAGGGAAAACCGGTGTATGCCTGCCGGGGTTAAAATGGCAAATTATACTTATTAATGGTGGATTAAATCAAACAAATTATAAGAAAATTAATATTTTTTCTTGTTTTTTGAATATTTTCTTCTTTTCTATTTCTTTTGACCGCTCCTCTTCTGCTAGTAAATGTTCATCTTTGTGTTTTGATTTTAGTTGCCCTTCATAAAAATTTGGTTGAAAAATATTTACTTGGGGCGCCCGGAAGTCCTCTTCTAATTTCGTAACTGCAGATGTTGCATTAACTATTTCGAGCCTATCCTGAAACATTGTAAAGTATTCCCATACTGCTAAAGCTGATCTTTTAGCCATAGTGACTTAAAGTATAAACAAAATAATAATTTTGAATTAATGTAGCTAAATGATACAAGTTTGATACACAGCAATAAAATAGCAATATGTGTAATAAATACAGGTTATATTCATAATTTTATCTTACATTTTTTCAAACCTTAACTTAAGGTCTTACCTAGTAAATCTGTTGAATCACTATTGTAAATCAGAAAGAAAAAATTTCAAAATTTTTTGTACTTTTTTTTAAAAACTATTATACAAAATCTGTAATTTTCTGAATTTTTTTCCGAGAAAATGCGTATAATCATTAATTTCAGTGAATGTTGACTATTTTACTCTTTCCTTATAAGTAAATAAATCTCAGTTAAAATTATATCATTTTCTTAACCTAAAATTTCAATGCTTTTGACCTCTTTACAGGTTTAGGCTACCCCGTCCCCACTCAGTCCCTAGAAAGCCTTACTGGTAAACCACTTCTCTTTTCTTTTACTATTGGTACTTTGGTATCGTAATATTGTGATGCTGGATATATCGAAAACCTGAAGAGTTGTACATATCTTTGATTTCTTATGTTCTCCTTTTCGGTGTCCAACCTTTTTTCTGATTTCATTTCCAGTCGTTCTATAACATCTGTTGTGGATAGTCATCGTTCATCCTTTAAATCTATTAATAGCGATGTTCCTGTCGACAAAGAAAAGTATTTGGATGTGGTTATTAGTAGAAATACGAAAGCTTTAGAATAGTATTTAGAAGCTAGAATAACTAACAAATGTTAGGTATTATAAACAGTAATGTTTCTTATAAGAACAAGGAGATAATGAAGTTTTTAATAGTTATTTTAGGCTGTTAATTGTAAATTGAATACTATGTAAAAGTTCGAAGTTTTTACCTAGGAAAAGACATTGATATGTTTATGTCAGTGAAATGTAAAAAACTACATAGATGTTTTGTGATTTTTAAAATAAAATATGAGACGAGGTTGAAGGAACTGATCATATTTAATGCAAAATTGTGGTTGTTCTTCATCCTAGACCTTAATATGAAAACTAGAGATTAATAGGAACATAAATAAAAAAAATTTAGTTTGGATTTGATAAAATACTTCTTGAGGAGTTAATATTTGGAATGGTTTGTCACAAGATGTGATAGCTAGTAGGTCACTTGGAATTTTTATTAATCGGTTAGATAGGTGTATGAATGTTTTGAGTATCATAATAAATATTCATTTTTCTTTTTGTTTTATATATGATTATGGTAAAAAAAAAATATTGTTTGATATTAATGGAATTGGTTGGGTTTCTCATAGCTCATTATTTACGTAGTATCCTCTTAACCTAAATTGCCTTTATTAAGGACTTTTTAAACCGGTTATAGCTTAAAAGGAAAAAAAAATAATGTAGGTTTTGTTGCGAGTTAATGCTAGGTATTACCTTAAATTTCATGTACCAGGTGCTGGGAATAGTCAGTTTTTGAAATGCCCATAAAATTTCAGTATCTTCAATTTTCTTGTGTTTGTGTTCTTAAATATAAAATATCTTACTACACAATTTTATATTGGAAGTAAGCCTTCCTTAGTTTCGTTAAGGAACATTTTTAGTATTGATTGTATGTGTCTTTAAGGTTAATTACTGCTATAGTGTGATGAGTGGAAGTCGTATATTTTATGTGAAACTATCTTTACTGTATTTTTTATTTATGGTTGTGTTGAACAGAAGGTTTGTTTGAAAAGCAAAATTTATAAAATAATAAAAATAAAACAAGATTACCATCTCACTATCTTAATAACCTTATTCATTAGACAACTTTTGCTTTTAGGTTGTTCCTGTTTGAAAAATATATCAAGAACCATATTTTGATTCTGGAAAATGGTAGTTCGCAATAGAAAACAAAAAAAAGTGTTTGATTTTATTAATTACAGTCATGTGCGAGGGGATAGAAAATTTTCTGCTTTTGAAAGCACTGAACCAAATAATTTTATATATTGATTTACTTTTGTAGGTGTTTTGTTCTTGTTTGGCTGGTGTATATAATGAAAAACTATTGAAACACTTCGGAAATGCAGGTGTTGGAACTCTACCTCAGAATATTTATATGTGTTTTAATTCCATACTCTTCAATGCCATCGCTTTGTGTTTCATTGAAGATGTAAGCAAAGCATTTTCCAGGGCAACTCTGCTTCAGGTATGAATTGATCTCATCTTCATATTTTTTGTTTTGTAGCAACAATGTTCATTTTAAAAATTTCATGACTAATATATACGTTAATTTAATTTTATTATGTATTTTGAGAAAGAGAGAAGCTGTCATAAGATTTACTTTATGTGACATGTATACCTGATGTTAATTTTGTTACACTGTAATAGCGTGGCTGGGATAAGTAGTAGATATCATAAGTATGTTGGGCTGGGTTATTGACTTAGAATCGAGGTTGAGTTGCTTGTTTCAAACCTTTTAGGATATAGACTTTGTATTAATACAATTTATGAACTGAATCTGCAGGAATGTTAATGGAGATTCCTGAGGCGCATATTTTAGTAAGAAATCAAAATTAGAATTGTACAGTTTTGAGCTGTGCCCTCTTCTCAGATTTTGTGGAGTGTATTTTAAATTTGTGATATCGTAAAACTTGCGACCATTGCCTAAATTTATCATGTATTTTCAGATCTGGAATGTCAATGTTGTGATAATCATTTTAAATAATGCTGCAGTTGGTATTGTCACTGCTTTCTTTCTCAAAAGTCTAAATTCTATTATGAAGAACTATGCCTCTGCCTTGGAACTTATTTTTACAGCTATTTTGTCTTGGGTAAATATTCAATTATTTTTTTAACTTATATTATATATATATATATATATATATATATATATATATATATATATATATATATATATATATATATATATATATATATACTATATATATATCATGAGTGGCTCTGTAGCTCAGACGATCGAGCACTCGCCTTGTAAGCGAGAGGTCCAAGGTTCGAGGCCTGGTCGGAGTAGAGAAATTTGGGCAGTTCTCTCTTGCACTAATCCCCGCCCACTTATGCGTAATTAGTACATCTGCCGAATGCTTAGCAGTTGGGATCAAAGTCGGCATCCATGATAGACTTAGCCAGTCAGCGTATGTTTGCCGTCGGCCCGTGAAATCCATGGTTCATCCTCGAATGAACCTACTGACAGGGCTAATAAACCTTCCTGGGAGCGGATTTTGATTTGATATATATATATATATATATATATATATATATATATATATATATATATATATATATATATATATATATATATATATATATATATATATATATATATATATATATATATATATTATATATATGTGTTTTTTTTTTTTGTTTTTTTGGCGAAACAATACTTTAGTTATTCTTTAATTTTTTTGTTATTGTCATTGTTCTTACATTTATAGTTCCTGAGTTTTCCTATTTATGGTTGAATTTATCTGTATAGTTTTATTCTATAGTTTGCATTTTTTTCTATTGGTTGACATTTATTTACATAACCATTTATTTTCCTGCACCTCGTTCTGCCAGCATTCTGTCTAGTTCAGCCCAACAGCCTAGTAACAGTAACAATTCCTTGTGGCCAATAAAAAAAAGATGAAACCTTGAAAGATCTTCAGTTTCGCCTACGACGGTGAAGATTCCTTGTGACATACGTGTACCGTTATGGTTATATGTACAGTAGTGACCATTGAAAGATATTCCCAGAGAAAGTCTCACCATCTCTTCGCCAGAGTCTTCTGCCCATTGTTTGCTCGTTTTTTTCTTCTACTGCCACTGCCTTGTATATGTATCCGGTCAGGAACGTCTTCCTTACAATCCTTGAGGCTTTCCAATTTTTCGCTACTACCGTCCTCAAAGGAATATATCCCATGCACCCTGGCGAGTAGGAGACCTGCTATTCTATGTTGATCGAGTGTGCGTTCTCAGGCAAACCAAGAGAAGAGAAAGCTATTTTCACAGTTGAATAAAAGTAAACTAGTAAAATCATCCGCAAAGCTGCAGCACCCATATCCCGTAATAACCGTCGAACCTGCATACAGTATTTCCATATGTACATATCTAATGTTACCTCCTGGTTCTGTTAGATAATTCCACTGTATGGCAGAAATGATCTACACAAATTGCTGGTCCTCACGATTCCCTTTTTAAGGTCGATCCACGGGTTATGTTTTTAGTCATTTTTGAACGAATTATTTTATTTTTCCATTTCCTCATATACAGCACCTTAAAACACTTAAATATAAACTTAAATTTTTAAAGATTGGGTGCAAACCGAATAACTGAACTTGAGCACTTCATATTCTTGGTGAGAGAGAGATTAGATTACGGCTATGACATATATGACCAGACTTCTAAATCTTACTTACCCACTCCTCTTGGACCCCTTCCAAATGAAGGTTCTCATTGTGATCAGAGCCTTCCGATCCTCGCCGAAGAAGAGCCTGTCTTTAAGAAGGAACACTATTTGCTCCTTGTAAGTTCGACTATACATTTCTACACCCTCTGTTTTTGCTCCAATTCTTTATACAATCGCTTCACCTATCATTTTGGCCAATACCATCAGGGGGAGCTGATGTCTTTGAATATCTCCTCATCCCACTCCAAACTCTTTTAGTGATTTCGAGTTGTGGTTACATCCACTTTCACAGATATGCAAGAGTTGTTGTTTGATCATTATTGAAATCTGAGACACTTTTCCCCCCAATGCCGATTTTATTTCTAACCTTGCAACTTACTCTGACTCAATAGTTATCTTTACCGATGACTCCAAGGCAAGAGAAGGAGTGAGAACATCGACCGTCTTTTCTGATAGCGCATTGTCCCATTCTCCACTGTCAGGAAATGCTTATTATTTGGTGTTGCTGCTTCTGATCTCGAGGATATTTCCTCAACAGGGCTAAATCATTCACGATCTTCTTAGATTCTTAAAGTTCCCTTGCTCTTTATATATTGGAGTCCCTTTTTCTCCATAGTTCAGTAATAATTGTGTAAACCAATACTCGGGAAAAATTTTTTTCAATTTTGTTTTGTTCTATTTCACGGGGGATAGCAGGAAATGAGCAAGCCAATTCAGCAACGGTTCAGGCGACTACTTCTCTGAAATCCAACAACACATACCACCCTCAAAACAAAAACAAAACAAAAAAAATCCGCTGGAGATTTTTTCCTGCTACTAACACTTCCCCTCTCATAAACAGTTTTCAAAATCTGCTTGCAAGATTGTTGGAGTGAAAAAATACATATACACAGGGAATTAAGCATTCTGTGAAATCACTGATGATGTGTTGGCTTCTCCCAGTAAATTTGAGTCGCCAACTTCAAGTGACCTTTACACGACACAGAAATAGCATCACTATTGATACTTACGGGCACTATATATCGAGGAAAACTCTATTTGAAATTGTTTTAAGCTTGCTTTCAGTGTTTGTGATTGAGTTTTTTGCCATTATGTATTTTTGAAGATTACTTTCATATTCAACTTTTTTGACAATTATTACTTGTAATTCATCATAAACTTTGAAATCAAAGAAGCTTGTAACAGATGTACATTGTAAGTGATCATCAGCTATTTGGTACAGTTCAGTTATTAGGAAAGGGAGTATTCATTGATATTTGTGCTCGAGTTGGCAACATACTTCAAAGAAAAATAACAGGGAAAACAATATATTAATATCCAAGTTGATATTTTTGTATTTATTTATATAATAAATTTTAGTAATATCCGTGAACTGTCATAAAGTTTAAACTCATGTTTAAAAACTTCTGTTTCAGATCATTTTTGGAATTAAAATTGGAATTTGGACGATTTTATCAATAACTCTAGTCATTTATGCAACATTTTTATATTTAGAGAATCCAGTGGTCAATGTTCCTGCACCAGATTTAGATAAGGAAGATCACGTAACTAAAAGTAATAACTATTCAAACTTAAGTAAAGTTGAAAGAAATATTTAAAATTCTTAGAATAACTTTTTGTAAAGTTTTTGGTCTCTAGAACGAGTTACTTAACTGCTAGTCTACCAAAGTTGCCATGACTTTATGATACCTTATGCCAAAGTTTATCGCTTTACGGTAACTATAATTATCATAGACTGACTGTTACAATTACTTAAGTCTATTACCAGTCATATTTTTCATTTAAGTTTATCAACTGCAGATAAATCAAAAATGCTGTATTCCAGCATATACAGTACACAGTTGAAAGGTACCAATTTGTTGTTAGAAAATATAATATTAGAAATATATAATATATATATATATAATATATATATATATATATATATATATATATATATATATATATATATATATATATATATATAATATAAATATATATATATATATATATATATATATATATATATATATATATATATATATATATATTATATATATATATTATTTATTACAATTTTTTCTCTCTTAATGACTAGAGAACAGAATTTTCAAATAAAATTTAAAATGCTGGTCTCTATGTCTCTTAAAATACATCTTAGATTGAATTATGTGGTTATTTAAATTATGATAAGTAAATTAAAGAAATTATTTAATAAATTTATCAAAACTTGCCAATAATATTTGTAATAATATAATTCTCCTTAATAACCACATGTGTCCTTTTTCCTGAGTTGGAAAACCACCTTCAAAAGTTCCTTATATATATATATATATATATATATATATATATATATATATATATATATATATATATTATATATAATATATTATATATTATATATATATATATATATATATATATATATATATATATATATATATATATATATATATATATATATATATATATATATATATTATATATATATATATATATATATATATATATATATATATATATATATATATATATATATTATATATATATATATATATATTATTTTTTTTTTTTTTTTTTTTTTTTTTTTTTTTTTTTTTTTTTTTTTTTAAATTTTTATTTATTTTTTAAATTTATTATTTTTATTTTTTTTTTTTTTTTTTATTCTTTAATTGCTTCCCTCCGTTGCTGAGGTACCATTTTAAGGCTTTGGTTGGGAAATAATTCGGAAGTTGTTTTTTCCAAAAAAATTCAGTATAAATTTTTATTTTATTATATAAGTATTTATTTTACTTCGAGGCATTACGTACATATATATATATAATATATATATATATATATATATATATATATATATATATATATATATATATATATATATATATATATATATATATATATATATATATATATATATATATATATATATATATATATATTATATATATATATATATATATATATATATATATATATATATATATATATATATATATATATATATATAATAATATATATATAATAATTGATTAGTCTAGTAAGTTGTAGAAAACCTTATGAAAAAACAGACTTTAATATATTGCAGATTTAATATAGGTTTAAACATATATTTCTTTTTCTTTTGTAATTTTTCTTAGGAAATAAATTTCGTACTTTATTTTAAACTTGTTCCTTAATTTTGTTAAACTCTTAAACTTGCAAAATAGTACTTAATGAGAATTTATTAATGCTTGTGGTAATTTGCAAGCTAAAGTTGTGATTATAGTTTACACCTTATGGAATAATAAATAATTAAGAAAAATATTCATCTACTTAAATATCTATTTCTGAAAATGTTAATAAATTTTTGGTACATTAGTGATAGGAGCTTAAATTAAAAGAAATGTTTCTCTTCAAAAAATAAAAAAAAATATAAAAAAAAATAGCCTAGGAAGGTTAGAACTTTTTGGTTACATATGAATACAGAAAATAACCTTATATCTGAAAGCTAAGGTTGGAAGAGTAGGTAACTAAATAGTGTATTTTGTCAGTAAACTGGGCATATTTATGTAAATTAAGAATACATTTGCATGTTTGTTAATATAGTTCTTTCAACTAGAGACGACCGCAATCCTTTTAATGTTTATTGCATCTGCAAAAAAGTCCTTCAAGTGTCAGATCTCACAACTAAAGTGATTCTGATATTACAACGGATTTCATTATCTTACTCATCGAGTAATTAATCTTGATTTGGTTTTGACGACTTTTTCTCAATCACAATGATAATTTATATATTTAACTATAATTCCACTTTGGATAATTATGGTTAATACAATTCTAAAGTAAGTTTCTTTTCTTTCTTTCTCTGAGCTAAATATTAAGTATGGGATTCCTCCTATGGTTCGTAAGGCCTGCGTTTTTGATCCTACGCAATGACCTCGCAAATTGGTTCTTTATTTATTTTCTGGAAGCTTGCCCTTATTCAGTCTATGCCATACATGGGAAATACCCTTTCATATTTATATTGCTTTAAGTTCTATTTTATCATACGTTTCTATTTAGTTTTTAATCCGAAGATTTGAAAGCATCTTGGCCTATTTAATCTTATCTGTAATCTCAATTTGTCTTATTGAACATTCAAATGTAAGATTTTTTCCTTCTCTCTTATTTCGTCCTTTAACTTCGAGTATTTCATAAATTTCTTTCTTACATTAAAAGCTTTACAAAGTTGTGATTTGCGTTTTTCTTTATTTGGTTTCAATCTTTGTCTGTAATATTTTATAATTTCCTTGTACTCCTTGATGATTGTTCTTCAGTTCTCAACTTTATTATTTTTGTTAATGGCCTACTTCGCATTTTATCACGTATCCAAAATCGGGTCAAAAACTTTATCTTATACTATTGTTTTCATTTAAAAAAAAAAAAAATGACAGCTACAGATGGCGAATACTAGAAATGCAGCCTTAGAGCAAATGATGTTTAATGTTTATTGGGTCTGATAGAAGCTGCGAAAGCTTGATAATTTTTCATCCATCAAAAAACTATTCCTTATTGTTTTTTTTTTCGTCACATTCTTTCACGCAATTTTATGATCTTCGAAAACACTGAATGAAATCGTTTCATTATCTTTATTGTTTTAAGTTTTCCTTTTATGTTTCCATTTACGTTTTACTTTGCATGGAAAGATCACAATGTTTCTATCTACATAGACTTCTTAGAGGTTAAGAATGTAAGGTTTCTTCAAAACTTGTTATACCATTGTTATTGTTATTGCTCTCTTGAAAAGTTTTTTTTTTTTTTTTTGGTCGATTTATATGGAAAGAAAATTCTCAAGTTACGAAATAATTTTATATGAGTTTCAAATCTAATACAAGTTATTCTTTGTAATTGTAGGTTTGATAGTAAGACCTAAGTTGATTCTTGGTATCTTTATTATACTAAGAAATTTGATTTAATTGTTAATAACTTTTTAAAATGCTATTTGCAACATTTATGCCACTATTGAGTACTGCTTCTCTAAAGGTTGACAAATTTATAAATATAACTGTTTAGTTTTATTGTATAGCATAGTATATTTTTCTTTATTTTTCATATTTTGGTGTTATTCACATTGAAAGGTTTCTGTTACAATAAATGATACACAGATAGGTTTATTTTGGGTTGATGATGTGCATTGTACCTTACAAATTTGTTTTATTTCCTAAAATTAATTCAGTTAAAATTAAATTATAAGAAATATTCAGATTTTATTTTTTATATTTTTTGTTATTTTGGTGACTTTTTATGTAAATGCAGAATGACTAAAATTCATGATGAACAACCCATTAACGTCTCTCTTTTTAGTAAGTATTTAGGAAATATTTGGGAAGTCTTGGTATTTTAATTACAGGCTCAACGAGCATTATTGAGCAATTGATTTATATACTATATGCTCAGTTGCCGTTTTTATAGCTGTAGTTCCATCTAAACGAAACTTTGAAACTTTATCAAATTTTAAAGATATTGTTATTGATTATAGAAACTACTTAAAGGTGAGAGTAAAATTTACTGTGATTTTTCAATGCCTTTTTAAACTTTGCCAGTATTATAAATAAATTACTTCTTTTCTGCCTTGTTTAATTTCTCCTATTGTATACTGCTGTAAACTAAAATATATTGAGCTTGATTAAACTTGATGTAGGGGAGGCTTTCTGTAATTAATTATAGTTTACGGGAATCTCATTATTTCCCTATTACTAAGACTCACCAACTCATGCAAGAGAATATTCTTTCTAATAAATTCTCGAATGCTTCTACCTACCAAAAGTCGCATCGCACTGAGATAAGAACAATTTTTCCTGGCGATTCGAAAAACCCATGAAACTTGAGAACTGAAGCTGAAGAGTTTGTAATTCTTGAAAATCGAGTTATGATTATGATAAAAATATTCAAAGGGTTCGGTTTGTGCAGTATTCATAGTAACGTAGATTTAGGTAATTATTAATAAATGTAAGTACAACAACAGATAAAGTCAAATTAGTCCTTGAAAGAATTTATATTTCGCAAATGCTTTTTTAAAAAACTTCAATTACACTTGCAAAAGTATCCGTTTTCTGTTTACATTCAATGTGGGGAATAATTTAGGAGACGGGCAAATGTTGTGCTTTATTTTTAAGTGCAAGCTATCAAGAGAGACCATAAGAGACTCAAATATATGCACTTCACCCAGTCATTCAATAATGGAAATATTGCATTCAAGCTTTTAATAGTTACAATAAAGCTCTGTATTTTAAATTATAAGCGTAACATAGAACTAAAAAACATAAAGTACTTTCAAATTGCGATTCTCTTTCTTGACTTTCAAACTAGAAAGAGAGCGAAGGTTAAGTACTATCGGAACCATTCATCTCCAGTCTTAGCATAGTTAAATTTACGGATCTTGTAATGCTTTTCAGTTATATAGTCACATTGTGAATCTGGAAACTATTAACTGCAATTATATATATATATATATATATATATATATATATATATTATATATATATATATATATATATATATATATATATATATATATATATATATATATATATATATATATATATATATATATATATATATATATATATATATATATAAACGATTAAAAGCCTTTAAAAAAAATTAAGAAAGGTTTATGAGGGTCGAAATCACCTGATGTTATATTCCTATGTGTCTTAATTGTCAATGGTTTTCTGCACCTTTCTGGTGGGTTATTCTCAACTCTTAAATTTAAAAACTCGACGTAGTATCTTCTTCACTAAAACACCTCTCAACTTTCTTCTAATGTACGACTCACTTGTAGACAACGTAACATTCTTAACCCACATCATAATGATTGCTGCAAAGAAAGTAGGTGATATGTTGAGGTAGTAAGATTCTTTTCGATTGTTTGACTGATTTACTAATAAATGTCCCAAATTTTCTAAATCTCTTGACTTTTTATCTATACGATAAATTTATCTCAGTCTTTATGTATTATGTACCATAATCTGCTTTGAGAATTTGGGTCTGCATCCATCAAAGAGGTTTGTGGTAAATATGAAGGCTGTGGGGTGAGTTTTACTTTTTTTTTTTTTTTTTTTTTCTTCTTCTTCTTCTTCTTCTTCTTCTTCTTCTTCTTCTTCTTCTTCTTCTTCTTCTTCTTCTTCTAACTTATGCGTGTGAAATATGTTACGACGAAATTTAAAATAGAAAAACAACTCGAATCATTGCCAACCTTTTCTCCCGTACCCATTGACCTTGGCTCTCTAACTTTGAACTACTCCACAAAAGAGAAGAAAATCGAAGAACAGTTTTCATGTTTAGCTTTTTAAAATCACTGAGAAAACTGGAAACTTATTAGGATTCATAGAAGAATGCTTGGAACACCTTCGATCACCTGCTGGGGTTGTCCTGAATTACAAAATCATAAACGACTGTTTTAAAGAATTTATTTATAATAAGACTGAGAAAACTTTGATCCCACAAGGAATTAGTAATGGGACGATTAAGAATTTTTTGACGATAACGATCACAGTAATTGAAAAGTCTATTTTAAAAATTTCCATTATTTTAATAAATTGAACAGTTTTATAATAAGGAAAAATTAAGTTATCTTTTCTTTATTCTTCATTCAAATGTGTAAGTACATGTAATTTTAATATAGAACTATAACATAGTGTATTCCACTAGCTCTCGTGGTCCAGATTTGAGCTTATAGGCATCAAAGTACTGCTCATAAGTCAATAAAATTTGATGTGAACAAACCTTTGTTTTTAAGAAGCGAGGTAGAATCATGAGAGGTCGCGAAACTTTCAACACACCCAGCGTCAGCATGTACGAAATTGAGACCCAACTATGAGGATTGGGTCATTTCCAAGAGACTTTGGCGGAATCCTTCCGTAACATGGAAGATCGTGTGCAGGCGTGCCATGATGATAATTGCGATCACTTCCAACACTTGTTGTGATGTTAGCAAGATTCTCACACACCAAGGGTTCTCTTGGCAAATTTTATTAACTTATGACTAGTACTCTGATATCTATGAGCACATATCTGTGACCGAGAGCAAGTGGGACACGCACCCTGTAGTGTTTTCAGAACATTGATGTTAGAAATTTTAATATGTGAGAAAATGCACAGACATGCAAATTTCTAGTACTTAAAATTTAGAGCTTTTAAATTGTAATGCAGAAACAATCTTTTCTCTAATTTCTGGGATAATGCGATTTCGATTTGAAGAGTATATGTGACCCCCACTACTAACAGCATTTCATTCTCAATAAAAAAGGGTGGAGCAGAAATATTTAGAAGTCAATATATGTAAATTAATCAGCAGAAAATTGACCATGACGATTGAGAAAAAATACGCTGATTAATCGTCAAATCACTACCAGGAATCGAACCAGTGTCAACTGCTTTAGATAAGGTATGAAGCACCCAACCTTTGAGCTACTTCGTTTCCCCAAAAGAGAAGGAAAATATATATATATATATATATATATATATATATATATATATATATATATATATATATATAATATATATATATATATATGTATCCTCTCCTATCTCTTCAAGTCTTCCGCAGGAAAGACCCCCTTCTACGGAAAGGAAACGTTTGTGGCACTTCGGTGCCGCAAGCTGGTCGGACTTGCGGTCGTACTTCTTTGATTTCCCGTGGAATGATTATTGCTTCCGTGGGAGGGGTCCCTCGGAGTGTGCAGAACGCATTACCGAGGTGATTCTCTCTGGCATGGAGGCGTACATTCCATATTCTTTCCCTTCTACTAAACCTAACAAACCTTGGTTTAACTCTGCTTGTTCTCGTGCTATCCGCCGCAGGGATGCTGCCTTCAGGGATTACCGTCGTCTTCAAACTCCAGAAACTCACACTACTTATATTTCATCCCGGAATCGTGCAAAATCTATCCTTCGTAACACTAAAAACTCCTTTCTCCGTAAAAAATGCAATAATCTTTCTGGTTCCTCTTCTTCACGTTCTTTCTGGCATTTTGCAAAAAATGTCAACTCTAACTTTGCTTCTTCCTCTTTCCCTCCTTTAATATCTTCCGACGGCACAACTGCTGTTTTACCTTCTTCTAAAGCTGAACTCTTTGCTCAAACTTTTGCCTCTAATTCAACCTTAGACGATTCCGGAGCTATTCCTCCTCCTTCAACCCCCTCTAACTCATTTATGCCTAAAATTAGAATTTCTTCTAAAGATGTCATTTCTGCTCTCTCTGAGCTTAATACTAAGAAGGCGTACGGTCCTGATGGTATTCCTCCTGTGGTTCTCAAAACTTGTGCTTCCGAGCTTGCACCCTGCCTTCGGTAAACTATTTCGTCTTTGTCTCTCTACTTCAACCTTCCCTTCTTGCTGGAAACGTGCGCTCATTCAGCCTGTGCCGAAGAAGGGGGACCCCTCTCAACCCTCCAACTACCGTCCTATTTCTTTGACCTCCGTTCTCTCTAAAGTTTTCGAATCTATCCTTAACAGGAAGATTTGGAAACATCTCAATTCTTCTAATCTTATCTCTGATCGCCAGTATGGCTTTCGTAAGAAACGCTCTACTGGTGATCTTCTTTCCCTTCTCTCTGACTCTTGGTCCTCCGCTCTTCGGCATTTCGGTGAATCTTTTGCTGTCGCGCTGGACATATCGAAAGCCTTCGATAGAGTCTGGCACAAAGCTTTGATTTCTAAACTTCCCTCTTTCGGTATCTATCCTTCTCTCTGTGATCTTCTCGCTAATTTCCTTTCCGGTCGTTCTATAGCAACTGTTGTAGACGGCCACCGTTCATCCTTTAAATCTATTAATAGTGGTGTTCCTCAAGGGTTCTGTCCTATCCCAACACTTTTTCTACTTTTCATTAATGACCTTCTCTCTATTACCTCATCTCCTATCCACTCCTATGCTGATGACTCCACCCTTCATTATTCCTTCCATTTTGAAAAACGTCCCA
>SEYY01022901.1:67500-107500 GCA_009176605.1 Armadillidium nasatum | reverse complement strand
TATACATACATACATATATATATATATATATATATATATATATATATATATATATATATATATATATATATATATATATATTATATATATATATATATATATATATATATATATATATATATATATATATATATTGTTAGAGTTAACTTAAAATTACATATGTACTATTAATAATGTATGAATATTTTCTTTGTTACCATTCAGTAAAGATTATGTTCCATTATATAATATATATATATATATATATATATATATATATATATATATATATATATATATATATATATATATATATATATATATATATATATATATATATATATATATATATATATATATATATATATAGTATATGTTCAGCTGATCCCGTGAAAAGGTAGCCTCTCTGACCCTTCCAACTATCGGCCTAAAGCTCTCTCACTTGTGTTCTGTCTAAAAAAATTTAAACTCTCTTCTATCAACTCTTGTATGGAGTACTGTTCTCACATTTGGGGAGGCTCCGGTTTCTCCACTCTTCTGGGTAGGTTTGATTCTAAAGCTAAAAGATTAATAAACTGTTCCCTACTTTCAAACTCTCTTGACCCTCTTTCTTTGAGACGTGACGCTGGCGCACTATCTCTTTTCTATAGATACTACAATGGCAGGTGCTCGAGGAAATTGGCCTCTCGTATTCCTCCACTATTGCTTAGCCCTCGATGCACCAAGGGTGCCTTGCTTTCGCACGAATTTTGTGGATGGCTCAAACTCCAGGCTTGCCCGTTGAGGTGTTTCCTTTCCAGCCACTTCTGTTCTGTGGAATTCTCTACCATCATCTATTTTTCCTTCTGTATTTAATCTTCCTCTCATCAAGACTTCCGTCTGTGCCCACCTGAAGGATGTGCGTTAGTTTCGGGTCTGAGTGGGTTTTCTTCCTCTTTATTTGTATATGCCCCCTCCTTGAAAAGGGCTATGCCCGTGAGTGGTAGTGAACTGTAATATATATATATATATATATATATATATATATATATATATATATATATATATATATATATATATATATATATATATATGTACATACAGATGTCGCTCGTCCTGTAGCTGTATTCATGAGCTGCGCCAACAAAAGAGGAGATTGTGAAGTAAGAAAAGATAGTGTCCATACACTACGGGCATTTTTTAGACCAAGTAAGTGAAAACTTCTTTTTACTTTTAATACGTATTTTGCTTTTATATCTTTTGTTGTTATTATTATTATTATTATATATATATATATATATATATATATATATATATATATATATATATATATATATATATATATATATATATATATATATATATATATATATATATATATATATATATATATATATATATATATATATATATATATATATATATATATATATATATATATATATAATGTCTGCAAACTTTATTTTTAGAGCACAACGCTACAGCGGTCGAGTCATTTGCAGCATGGAACAGCTGGCTTCAAGTTCCCCTACCAAATCAAGATCATGATGCTTGTAAATACTTATACCAATGTCCACTCGTAGAAAATCGTCTCAATTCTTTTACATACAAATTAAAAGTTGAAGCATTTTGGCCCGCGGTAAATGCAGAATATTTTCTCTGCACTCTTTTTTTTTTCTTTCTTTGTGAAAATTATTATCTGTTAAGTTATGGTACTTAACGTTTTCAGTACAACCTTTCATTATGATTTAAGTATCTTAAATTGCTGCTTTTTTTCAGCATTTATCTTTATAAACGTTTTTCAATTTTCAGGATACTTATCCAGTCATCTGGACCTTAACTGATGCCGAAAGTGAAGAAGAAGTTTTGTGTTTCCGATTTCGTATTGTTATCAATTAGATTTCGAATTTTTAGTAAATTCAGCTGTTCGAGCCTATAAGTATACGAGTATGTGTATTTACGCAAATTACCCAATTTTATACGTTTCTCAAATAAGTCTTATTTATTTTATTTATTACTTGTACAAAGAATTTAGTGTTTAAATATTTTTCAGATGTCATGATTTTAGTATGAGGAAATAAATTATTTTAGACTTTTTTAAATTTCTTGAAATTTAGTTTTTATTGAGTATCCTTTCTGTATTAGTCTATAGTCTAGATCCGAAATATTTTGTAGATTTACGTAAAATCAATGTTAATGAAATAAATTCTGTTCACGCAGATTTATTTAGTTAGTAGCAAAATATACTAATTTATTTAATTTTAATCAGGGGCGGCTCATCATTAGGGTTCACAGGAGCCCGATCCCACCAGTAATCCTCTAAAATATCTTAATTGAAAATAACTTTTTAATATTTTTCCACTTTTTAAACAAAATGTAAATAAATTTGTTGTAAATTCAAAATTTATTGCCCAGAAAAGAAAAAAAAATTCTTTTTTATTCAGTTTCGGGTCCTAGCTGCTCCCCGTGGGCCTTAACCTTTATTAGTTCTATATAGCACAAATTTGCACGCATGCTTTTTGTGATGTAGACTCCCATTCACTACATATATTTTATGTTTGGGACTTTCACGAGTGTGTCCTACGCAAGGAATAGTTAATTTTTCATGAAACTCGACTTACGCATATTCGAAATGCTACATTATTTCCTTGTTGTTATAACGACGTTTTTATTTTATTTTCAACTTAGTCCCTTGTGGCTTCTTACTGTCTCTATTTTCCTATGTATAAAAATGTTAATAAACACACTGATTAATACAATAATTAATTATAGAATAGATCTACATACTTTTGAAACGAGATCGTAGTCTTCTATACAAAAAAAAAAAATTTGAGCCGTTTTCTTTGAATTTCAAACATGTAAGGATAGCTCCTTTAATTTTTTTTTTTTAATGACTATCTGAATGTGGGTAAAAGGTTATTTTTACAGTACATTTATTTTAAGAAATGTATATAGTCAGCATTTTCAAGAAACATTCAATAAATTTTGTAGCAATTTCCGTAGATGAAGTGAAGAGTTTCTAAGAAATTTTGCACAGCATAATGGAAACCTGTGAATTGTTTTGAAAGTACCACTGGTTGTCTAAAGACATCAATTTTCAATAATAAGGTTTGGCCATTGAATTGCAATCGATGCTGAAAGTAAGAAGACGTGTAATTAAAAAGGGAAGAGCAACGCAATGGATTTTCATCTTCTAAATTTAAATTTAATGTAGTTCAGGCAATTTCCATCACTTGTTCTACATTCAGACGCATTTTTTATAGTAACTAAGGAATATAACATATAATGGATATTCCAAGCCGTATGAATGCCAAGATTGCAAGTCTCGTAGGTCATGATCTCGAAATATGATTTACCAGTTACACATTTTGCAGAGAGGTAGATGACTAAATACTCCGAAGAGAATCAATCTTGAGGTTAAAGTGTTTCAAAACCTAAGTATTATAAAGTTGAAGGGAAACCAAAACAAAATATCGAACTTTATTATTATTATTATTATTCACAAAAGTATGATAATAGTCCTTTTACGACATTGCATTAAAATTATTTTCAAAATAAAAAAGGATTCGACAAAAAAAAAAAAAAAAAAAAAAAAAAAGTTTTCAAATTCACAACGGACGGGTCTAAGCTTAAACTATCAATGTAACTGAAAAGCTACATACCCAAATACCATCGTAACTGGCAGACTTCCTTTATTATATTTTTAATTCCGAATATTTTATGTCAAATATGCATCATCTTCCATCGATTCATATAAATAAATTATATCAAATTCATATAACAAAAACTGCTAAGCACACCTGCGAAGAGGACAATGATATATTTTTAAAATAGTAAATCATTTTTGATTTTAATATGAGAAAAATTTAAATAAAAGCTTTATTGCACATTAAAAAAAATATGAAGTTGAAAGAACATCAAGATGAAGAAATATTCAAGTAGGATAACTCTAGTCCTATAAATCAAATCTTTTCCACATAGACGTGAAAATTATATGTATATATATATTGGATGAAAACGTACTTCAAAATAGCAGCTTAAAATGATTATATATAACTAGTACTTTTTCGTCAAATTCCTAAAACTAAAATATATCAAAGCTTTCAAAAAATTAAAATTTCCTAATTTTGAACCCTGAAAACATATAAGTTTCAACAAACTCCTGTATTTAAATTACTATAAAGCCTTGGGAAGAATAAATTACAGATACTTCAGGAAATAAGTGACTTAAGTAAATACGTAGCAAATAACTTATGAAAAAAAGTTTTTACACTAAAATATATATATATTCAAATTTAAGCAGAGGAGTTTGGGCCATATCAATTAATTATATACAATACTATTAATCAATAAATAAAACGTACACGACAAAAAAAGCAAAATCCCACATTTAAAATTTAATTAATTTGCAATACAGAAGTACTCATTCATTATAAGGAAAAAAAATAAGAAAGAAAAGAAACGTTAAAGATAACTTTCGAAGGAACATTTTAATACAAACTTCGATTTAAAATAAATAAAATTAATACGTCCATCTTGTTTCTTTATTTACATCATTTGATGTCAAATATTCGACACTATGTATGCCCTTACTCCTCTTATAAATTAGTTTGTTTAAATAGAGTGATGGTCATTCAAAGCTTTCAAAAGATATTAAATATTAAAATGTAAAAACAATAAAAATTCGACATTTAATAATTTCCTATTACAATTTAAACCATTTTTTTTCTTTTTTTTACACAATATACTGGACTTTTTTAGTTTACAAAAATAAATTAATATGCAAATAATAATAATAGTAATAATAATAATTTAATCATGGCCCAATATGTCAGCATAATTTCTTCTAATAATCACGGGTACAACAGAAGTAGGGTAGTTACTACTTTCTGTAACGAGAACATTAATAAGTTCTGGAGGAGTAACATCATACATAAGATTAACTAAATTCATATTTGGAGATGCCTTCCAGTTCTCTAAGTAATTCCTATATTTGTGCGACGGGCAATTTACAATCACCGATGGATCACCTGTACGTGAAAAAATAAAAAATATATATATATATATATATATATATATATATATATATATATATATATATATATATATATATATATATATATATATATATATATATATATATATATATATATATATATATATATATATATATATATATATATATATATATATATATATATATATATATATATATATATATATATATATATATATATATATATATATATATATATATATATATATATATATATATATATATATATATATATATATATATATATATATATTAATATTATATTTTTTAAAAATATTATTTACCAATGGTGGGCAAAGGCCAGAGGCCTACCAAATTTCCACCGGAGAAAGGAGCAAATCGGGATCCTTGTCAGATTACATGAAGATGTGTCCCGAGACAAGGCGTTTGAAGGTGTGTATGTCATAAGAAATTGGGAAAATAGATGAAGGGAGTGTGCTCCAGACTTTATCAGTAGAGTACATGTAAGACTGAGCATGCCAGTTAACTCTGGAGTTGGACAGAGAAAGGAGACTGTGTAGAAAGACGAGTAGCAAGAGCTCTTCTCATAGGAGGAGGTATGCGACGAGAGTTCGGATGAGCAGTGTCCGTTCTAAAATCAATAGTATAGAGAAAGTGACGGAACAATTCGATGGGCAGAGATTGGAGAATTAGTGAGAGTAGGAGAAAAGACGAAAAGCCATAGACTCTACCTTTTCTAGGAGAGCTGTATGAGTGAAACCATTCAGATGTGTGAGACGTACTCCACACAGGGGCGAACAACATCCCTATAAATAGCAAGCAACTGGGGTGGTGTGAAGAAGTTCTGAAGGTGCCTAAGTATTTCCAACCTCTTAGAAGCTTGTTTAGAATGAGAAGTAATGTGATCTTTCCAAGAAAGATCACAAGAAAAAGATACATTGTGAATATTAAGGACAAATAAAGGTTTGAGTTGTGTGTTTTCTAAGATATCTTAGTTGTGTGGAAGATTATGTCGAGTAAAGAGATGGAGGAATTGAGGTTTTGAGGCATTGAAAACGATCATATTTTCTCTGTTCCAATTTGAAATGCGAGATAGATCAGAAGTTAGTTGCTCCAAGGCCACCCTCCTTGCGTCTATTAACTGTTGATGGGAGGGGCGCCTTTCAAACTGAAAAGAGTAATGAAGGGTGGAGTCATCATCATAGGAGTGGATAGGAGAAGAAGTAATGGAGAGGAGGTCATTAATGAAAAGAAGAAAAAGTGTTGGGGATAGGACAGATCCTTAAGGAACACCACTATTAATAGATTTATAGTATGAACGGTGGCCGTCTACCACCGCTGCTATAGAACAACCAGAAAGGAAATCAGAGAGGATAGATTCCGAAAGAGGGAAGTTTGGAAATCAAAACTTTGTGCCAGACTTTATCGAAAGCTTTCGATATGTCCAGCGCGACAGCAAAAGATTCACCGAAATGTCGAAGAGCGGAGGACCAAGAGTCTGAGAGAAGGAAAATAAGATCACCAGTGCAGTGTTTCTATATATATATATATATATATATATATATATATATATATATATATATATATATATATATATATATATATATATATATATATATATATATATATATATATATATATATATATATATATATATATATATATATATATATATATATATATATATATATATATATATATATATATATATATAATCCTTACCCAATTCATTGACAACTAAAGAATCTGTGAGATCGATATTGCAGAATTTAAATGTGTGAGACAGAACTATAACTGGAACAGAATAGGTCGAGGCAAGCAATATTAATCCTGCCATACCACAATGACCAATAACAGCTCCATTTAATACAACAGCCTCTGCTTCAACAATAACTTTCGATACCTGTATATATGAAAAATGAATGAAAATGTAAGCATGTTAACCAAAGCTGGAAAAAAATATATTAATCATTGTTTCAACAATAATAATATAATTAAAAAAATACTTTTGATATATATATATATATATATATATATATATATATATATATATATATATATATATATATATATATATATATATATATATATATATATATATATATATATATATATATATATATATATATATATATATATATATATATATATATATATATATATATATATATATATATATATATATATATATAAAAGGATGGAGCGATATCAAATTTTAAACGATACCGATACCAGTAATTTTAAACTACACGATACCGAGTACCGATAACTAGAATAATACCAATACTATTTTTTTTTTTTTACCGAATTCATTAAGGATGAAACAAGATTGAAAATGTACAATGATCATGAATAAACTTTCAGATTTTCAGCTATCGTTAATATCGTTATTTTGAAGCCACATTGCTAAACAAAACTAAAAAATTTACCATGGCATCAACAACAATAACCTTGGAGAAGCCTAGAGGGTTGGTTTCTAAAAATAGCCCCTCATCCACCCCTTACCTCATCACTACTAGAGAGTTTGTGGCCTCCGATAATAGGGATAGTGTCACCTAGACTTTGCAGCCGCCTTGTCCTGGTGCATGATTTATTTCCTTCATTAATTTTTCCAACATCCGCGGTCTTCAATCCAACTTCCACTATGTTGAACACTACCTCTTTTCTTCTAGACCTCATCCCTTATGCTTGAACGTTCTGATAGCAAATCTTTTTCTGTTTCATCTTACGGTCTCTAACCTCAATTTTCAGCCAAAGGCAGTTATTGTAAATATGAGTACATCGATTTTGTTTGCTCTCGTGTGTCTAATTTAGGGCCCTTCGAGTTTACCACCTTGTGACAAGCTCTCTTGCCATTCTACGACTCCCAGTTCATTTGTTATGATCATTGATCTCCAAATTCTTCTGACAATTCTAAATTCTTTGACTATCTAAACTACAAATGAGAACAAATTCTCCTATCTAAGAAATCATCATATTAGGTCATTTCACTGTTCAACGCCGCCAATGCCTACGGGTGAACCTGCCTTCCAATTCTCCATCCAAAATGATCTTGAGAAGTTGGTGTAGCTCTCAATTCGAATCCCTGATCGCATTAGGGATGAACTCAACATTCTAAACTTTTCTTAACTTCTAAAATACTCTCTTTACAACACTGCTATACTCTTATCCTCCTCTGGGATCCTCCCATCACCTTCTTTTCAAGCATTCCGCAAGAGAGATACTCGCCTATAGCGAGGAAACGTTTGTGACATTTCTTTGCCGCAAGCTGATCGGACTTGAGGTCGTACTTCTTTCATTTCGCGTGAAATGATTATTGCTTCCGTGGGAGAGGTCCATCGGAATGTGCAGAGCGCATTACCTAGGTGATTCTGCGTGACATTTATTAGTACATTCCATAATCTTTCCCTGCTACTTAACCTTACCAGCCTTGGTTTAACTCTGCTTGTTCTTGTGCTATTCGCCGTATGGATGCTGACTTTAGGAATTACCGTTGTCTTCAAACTCCAGAAACTCATAAATTTATATTTCATTCCGGAATCGTGCATAATCTATTCTTCGTAATACCGAATCCTCATTTCTCAGTAGAAAATGCGGTAAACTTTTTGGTTCCTCTCCTTCACGCTCTTTCTGGCATTTTGCAAATAAAAAAAAAAAACTAACTAACGACTAACGTTGCTTCCCCCTTTCCCTCCTCTAGTATCTTCTGATGGAACTACTTAAGTTTACCTTCTTCTAAAGCTGAGCTATTCACTTTAACTTTTGCCACTAATTCAACTTTAGATGATTTCGGAGTTATACCTACTCCTCCAACCCCCATAACTCATTAATGCCTAAAATTATAATTTCTTCCAAAGAGATCATTTTTTGCTCTCTCTGAGCTTATCATTAAGAAAACGTACAGTGCTGATGGTTTCCTTCCAGTAGTTCTCAAAACTTTTGTTTTTGAACTTGCACCCTGCCTTGGTAAACTATTTCGTCTCTGTCTTTCTACTTCAGCCTTCCTTTCTTGCTGGAAACGTCTCATTCAGCCTAAACGCCTCACTCCAACTAATGCCCCATTTCCTAAACCACGATTCTTTCTAAATATTCGAACCTATCATCAACAGGAAGATTTGGAGACTTTAAAATTATTTAAACTTTGCTCTGATCGCCAGTATGGTTTTCGTTAACAAAACGTTCTACTGGTGATTTTCCCATTCTCTCTCTCTTGATCCTCCGCTCTTCGGCATATCAGAAAATCTTTCGCTGTGGCGCTGGACATAGCGAAAACCTTCGATCGAGTCTGGCACAAAGCTTTAATTTTTATACTTTCCTCTTTAGGATTCTATCCTCGCTGATTTCTTTGCCGGTAGTTCTATAGTGCCTGTTGTAGATGGCCACCGTTACTTCCTTAAAACTATAAACAGTGGTGTTTCTCAGGGATATGTCCTACTCTCAACTCTTTTTCTAGTTTTCATTAAAGACCTCTCGGTTATTTCATCACCTACCTACTCCTATGTTGGACTCCATCCATCATTACTAGTTTTGAATTTGAAAGACGACCCTCCCAACGAGGTTAACTGACGGTAGATTGTTGGCCTTAGAGCAACTAACATCTGATCTTTCTCATATTTCAAATTGGAGCAGAGAAAACATGGTACTTTTCAATGCCTCAAAAAATGCAGTTCCTCCATCTCTCTACTCGACACAACCTTCCAAACAACTATGAAATCTTCGAAAACACACAACTCAAACCTTCGTTCGTTCTTAATATTCTCGGGGTTTCTTTTTCTTGTGATCTTTCTCCAAAGAATAACATTTTTTCTCTTTCTAGACAAGTTTCTAAGAGTTTAGGTTTTCTGAGGCGCCTTCGTAATTTTTTCACACAGCTCCTGTTGCCGTTGCTTGCTCTGTATAGGGTTGTTATTCGCTCCTGCATGGTGTGCGTCTCACACATATGGGGTGGTTCACTCATACGGCTCCTAGATATGGTGGAATCTGGGGCTTTTCATCTTATCAACGCTTGCAACCCACTAATTCTGTTAAAGTTTCTTTCTGCCCACCAAAGTGTGGCGTCACTCTGTCTTGACTATCGGACACTGCTCTTCTGAACTCTCTCGTCGCATATCTCCTCCACCGAGAAAGGCATGTGCTACAAGCCATTCTACACAGTCTCATCCATTCTCTGTCCAACTCTATGACCCCAGATTTAACCGTTATGTTCAATCTTAAATGCACTCAATGGGTAAAATCTGGAACACACTCCTTTTCTGTTTTCCCAACTTCTTTGACAAGCACATTTTCAAATGCAGTGTATAGAGGCAAGTCGGCCTGTAAACTGACCAGGTTTCCGATAATTCTGAAACACTTGACGGAAATTGGTATATATATATATATATATATATATATATATATATATATATATATATATATATATATATATATATATATATATATATATATATATATATATATATATATATATATATATATATATATATATATATATATATATATATATATATATATATATATATATATATATATATATATATATATATATATATATATAGACTTCTAGTCAAAGGTAGTTCAGAGTTGTAACCCATAAACAATCTTAATTCATTGAACAAATCTTACACACACACACACACAAACTTAATAATGATATTGGATCATATTACCAGTTATTAGATTTCCGTTTCTTCTCTACAATGTATCATCTAGATCAGTAATGCCAACAGTTATTTTTCTTTCTCTATTTTTTTTTTTTTATATTGTGTCTGATTCACGCTTATTTAATTATTCTGCATTTTTATCACCAATTTACCAATATATCTTTCTCAATAATTTTTAAGTCTTAATTCATTAACTTCTGACTTTACTAGTCTTTTCAAACCAATTATTTCGCAAATAAATAACACGGCGCTCAACACAACCAATAAAAAGTATGTCATTTTTTTTGGCAAAGTTTTACGATCATCAACATCGCAAAGTAAATAAACTGTTGCTTACTTCGTTGGAGAATAGAATTAACACAATTTAAAAATACAATTGTTTCTTTTGTTTGTAAATTAGCTCTTTCTTATTAATAAAAACACAACAATAATAATAATGAAAAATATATTTACAAAATATAACACTAAAAAGGAAAACATTTTTCCAACTACAACATAAATTGTAGTAATAGTAATAAGTAATATCTAAAGAGAGATTTAAGTGAAGAGAGTTCAAAGATGTCTTGTAAGAATCAGAAAAACGAACGCTACTAAAAAATGAAGAAAATCAACTGAGAATCCCAAGTTTATAAAATATATTAATATGATAACGGATTCTCTTTAGAACTAATAAAATTAAAGAAAAAAAACAACTAGGTACAGCTAAGAAATAATATTATACTTACTCTTCTCATTATCTGTGACAAATCGGATAAAATTCTGTAGTGCGCCTTGATTTTCAAGTCATTCAAATATTTCACAAAGTCTATACCTGATCCAGTACCTGGATTGTCAGCAACTACTACAGATAAATTGTCCTTAAGTTTAGAAGCTTCAACAATGGTTTCTTTAACTAACTGTGACCTATCATATAACAGCAAATAGATAAAAGTGAAAGAAAATTATTAGTCAGAATTAGCAGAAATTAATATGCAATTATCATTACAATCCATCATGTACAACAAATAAAAATGTTTTAACTGAATTTGTATGCAATTTAGATGAAACAAACAGATATTCCAATATATATATATATATATATATATATATATATATATATATATATATATATATATATATATATATATATATATATATATATATATATATATATATATATATAATTCTGGATTGGGTATAATAAATCAGTGAAAAAAAAAAAAAACTTATTTTACTTACATTCCAAAGGTGAGAATAACATTATCGTCTTCAATAAAGTTAACAGCATTTTGAACAAGTGTCTCCGAAGCCAGAAAGATGTTCTGGTGAATGAAGGAATTAATAGAGGATAGAAGAATCTCTTTTGCTTGACTCTCTGGCACTGAATTTCCAATTTCATTAATTTCCTTCTTAACAAATCTAAATAATAATAATAATAATAATAATAATAATAATAATAATAATAATAATAATAATAGTAAATTATTATTATTTCTTCAACTTTTATGCATAGGCTGGACAATCAAATGCATAACATGAAAAACAGGAAAGTGATTTCCCCTCTAATCTTAATCTCTGAGATAGGGTTTGACATAATTGAAGATTTTCTATGACAAAATATTAGTCCATATGGCTACAATGTTTCCCAACAATTTCCCTTTCAATCATATAATCCTGTAAGATCTACATGCATTTTGACTTTTAGCTTTATTCTCGAATAATAAAATAAAGTTCTCTTCCCTTATGCTTCTTATTTCAAATTTTTAAAATTGTTCCAATAAAATATACACTATAAATTTATCCACTAGTTTAATTATTAATTTCTGGAATTCTTTTTCATATGGTAAAATCCTAATATTTTCTATTCATTTCAAATTTAATGTAAAACATTGTTAATATTTAGTGAAGTACAGAAAATTAACCTGTACAAGATTTTGCATGGAATAAATACTGATTTGTGATATAAAGTCATATAAAAACCCTCCAACTATACCATACCTTACGGCGTTATTGACTGGCTCTGATAAGGGTCTACACGCATTTAAAAAGGCAATATTAGAAGACAAATGATCTGAAAGATCTCTTGAAAGATCGCATGATGATGGAGTATGATAATCCTCTATTAGACTATAAACTGCTGATAATGTAGCAATAACTCGAGCCAAGGATCCATCAATTTTTAAGTCCTGTAAAAAAAATTTTAGGATGGACAAAAATAATTTTTATACAATCAAGCGATTATAAAAATTCAAAATGAAGAAAGATTATAACAGAAGATTAACCAAATTAAATTCACTCTTCAACAATTTAAGAATGAAAAAAATCAAAATCTACTATTCCATGAATTAAATTAGGCTATTAAAATTTATTTTGAATCACAAAAGTTTAAATGTTTACTTAAAATGAATCAAGGAAATAAGCTTACTTTCACACAAATGCCAGCAGCTCTTATGGCTGGATGGATACGCGTTTCACTGAAACTGCTTAAGTTTTCATCAATTTTAGGAATAGACAAGTGCTCAAGTAAAGGTAAACGACGACGGGACTTTAATAGTTCCTTCTTCTTTGAAGGAACATTCGTGGATGGAGAAACTTTCTCGGAAACAGATAACTTTTTCTGAATGGGTTCACTTTTTTGCACAGAGGTTTCTTTTTCTGTTTTAGCTGCCAATTTGGCTGCTCTTTGTGCTTCTTGCTTCTCTCTCCTTTCACGTTTCAAATCGGCTTTAGATTTCTCTCCCTTACCAGTGTCACCAAATGAAGCTACAGTATCTGGTTCACTCACTTCAGCCGCCTGTGGAGCAGAAGAAGAATCAACAGAGTCAGATGATAGTTGAACAACAGCTGCAACTGGTTTTCCACTTTTCTTTGCTTCCTTTCTTGCTTTTCTGAGAGCCTTCTTTTCTTCTTGGGATAAGGTTTCTTCTTTTAAAGAAAAATTTTCTTCAGATTTACCTTTGAATGGTATGGGAGTTGAAGGTTTATTGGTGGTAGTGGTACTAGTCTTTGTATTAGTATTTGGTTGTGAATTAGTATTTTCATGAGAAGGTGTGCTTTCACAGGTATCTACTTTATAAGTTAGTTTATTGGCGGTATTTGCATTAGTATTTGCATGTGAATGAGCATTTCCATGAGAAGGTGTGCTTTCACAGCTATCTATTTTGTAAGTTGCATCTAACCTATCTAACAATTCACTCAACTTGTCAAGATTATCTTCTTGTACCATATTTATGGATAAAGAATCATTAACAGATTGAAAATTATTAATACTGGAATTATCACTTGCTTCTGATTTGAGATTTTCACAAGAATCTATGTTCCTTCTTGAAGCTGAAAAACAAAAAATGGAAAAACTTTTAATATATGCTGACAAAAGAAAAATATTTAGTAGTTAAAAGTAAAAAGCCTAAATCTAAAATTTAAATTTTAAATTGAAGCAACTGAAAATCATAAAAAGAAAAAATAAAAATAAAAAAAAGGATTTTACACATTAAAAAATAATAACTGGTAAAACAAAAATAAAAATTAAAAAAAGGATAAGTTTCCACATTAAAAAATAATTACTCATAAAACTGACTTTTAAGTATGTTGAATATATATTCTTCAATCAATTGACAATAAAGCAGAGCTTCAAATAATTTTTTTTATAAAAAAAAAGTAAGGCAATATTAAAACTAAAAGATTCAAATCAATAATAGTAAAAATAAAAATTACCCTTTTTATGAGTGCGCTTTTTTGAGGGAGACTTTTTCAGTAATGATTCCTCTGCACAATCAATATGAATCACTGAAGAATTTTCTTTTCCATCAACAGATACCGATTTTAAGTTTTGAGAAGTTTGGGGTTTATCTGTGGGAAATTTTGCTTCTTTTAGCTGAGTATTATTTAAGGGTTCTGAATCATCTACTCCTTCCTTTGATGTTGAACCTAATGATGTTACATCTACAGAAGATGAACGTTGATCTGATTTTCCACTTGTGCTACTCTTATGTCGAGTTCTTCTTGCAGATGACCCTCTACTGTGACACTTTCTTTTCTTTCTTGAAAAATTCTGCTTAATAATAATAATAATAATTAGGGATGGGCTAGATAGATGGATACTGGATACAGAGCTAAAATGGCTGGATATTTCTATAATTTCACATTAATTTCTATTTTTTTTTTTTTTTTATTTCACCTCTGGTGGGCAAAGACAAAAGGCCTATTAAAATTACCACCAGTTTGGAAGAAAGTTGGAAACCTGGTCAAATTAAAGGCCAACATGACCTGATGCACGTTGTTTGAAGGTGTGTAAGTGTAAGTCATAGGAAGTTGGGAAAACATATAAAGGGAGTGTGTTCCAGAATTTACCAGTAGAGTACATAAAGATTGAGCATAGCAGTTAAGTCTGGGGTCAGAGAGTTGGATAGAGAAAGGATGAGACTGTGTAGAAAGATGAGTCCCATGAGCCCTTCTCAATTCAGTAGGTATGCGACTAGAGTTCAGAAGAGCAGTGTCCACTGTAATAGCAATAGTATAGAGAATGACGCAATAATTCAACATGCAGAATGAAACTGGAGAGAATTAATTAGAGCAGGAGAGTTGACAAGATGAAAAGCCCTGGACTTCACCTTTTCAATGAGAGCTGTATGAATGGAACCACCCCAGATGTGTTAAGCGTACTCCATAAAGGGGGACGAACAGCACCCCTATACAGAGAAAGCAACTGGGGTGGAGTGAAGAAATACTAAAGGCGCCTCAAAACACCCAACCTCTTAGAACTTTTAGAAAGAGAGGTAATGTGATCTTTCCAAAAAAGATCACAAGAAAATGAAATACCAAGAATTTAAAGAATACTGTATATATATATATATATATATATATATATATATATATATATATATATATATATATATATATATATATATATATATATATATATATATATATATATATATATATATAGGGAAAAAAATTATAGAAACACTAGGTGAATGTGTGTTTGTTTCTTAATATGATGTGGGGACCAATTGTCCAATTCATAAACACCAGAATTTTTCTGGATATGGACAAACATGAGTCCTGGGTAGAGTATAATGATAATGGTATATTATATCATTCTTCCTGCAAAACTAGACAAAATTCCAGCAGGGTTGCTGAAGGTGGATAGAAATTCTCCAATACTGACCACAGAGGCTCATTGATATCAAGGTCTGGTGATTGTGAAGACTAGGGAAGACATGAAACCTTATCTGCATCTTCATCAAACCACAACAGACAACATTCAGGAGCTAAATAGATTGGGGCCTTATCATCTTGATAAATGGCACCACTAATAAGAAACAATCAATGCACCATTGGATGAACCTTGTCACCAAAATGCTTACATAATCCCTGATTGTTACATTATCATGCATGGTGATAATTGAGTTTCCAGAATACCTTGATATGGCTGCCCAAACCATGATGGAATCTCCTCCATGCTTGAGTTGTGGCATAAGATAGTCCAGATCATATTCCTGGGATTGTGTTCTTCACATATAAACTCAGCCAGAGGTTAGGAACAGTGTACAAGTCGATTCAACTGATGAAATGATTCTTCCATTGGTAGGCAGTCCAATCCTTATGGGTATTGTGCCACTTTCTCCTTTTTCTGGTCTCATCAATGATATGAGGTTTGGCAACTACAGCATGTCTAAATATTCAGCCAATTGATTTTCATCTTCACCATTTTTGTGGTAGTAGAGTTTGCAAGATGTATTCATTTTAGAGGTAACTTTTGAAACTGATGTTTTCTTAATTTTCATCGCAATTCTCTGCAATGTTTATCTGTTTTTGTCCTCCAATTTCTACTTGCATCTACACTGAATGATGTTTTTCCAGAAACACAATATGGTATCATGACCTTGGATACTGTTTTGGCTAAATTTGCCAGATTTCAAGAAAAATTATGGTAAAATCACTAGGTTCCTATATATATATATATATATATATATATATATATATATATATATATATATATATATATATATATATATATATATATATATATATATATATATATATAAAATGTTTAAAATAAAGTTTAAAACCTTGCACAAACAAGTACATCTAACAGCATCACAAATTTAATGTTGAATATATTATCTATTAAACCCATAAAACCATCTGTTACTTTTTCATAAAAGCAATAAATGTTTTAGTTTCATGCTTAAAATCATAAAAAGATAAAGTTAGTAGCTGAATTACAGGTACAACCCATCTGGTGAATATCTTGAAATAACAAAAATAAAGATCTCTGAAATAAAATAATTTCAAACAAATAACTTTGAATATTTAATTTCATTTATTAGTTTTTAAGCTGGCACTTTCTACTGGTTTTAAAGACATGCTTTAGTTGTGTGTGTCAGGGTTAGGTCAACTTAAGCGTAAAATTTTTGAGTAATTATACTTGGGGTTTCAAAACTCAAAAGCAATTGTACTTTACTTGAGCCTAATGTACTTGGAAAAAAGTCAATTACTTTTAAGTACATGGTAAATTTTAAGAAAAACAAACCTAAAAAATAATATTTATTGATTTTCTTACTTTCAACATTTAATGAATGCCGCCAATTCCTCACAAGATACAAATATGAAAATGCCTAGTAAACAAATTATTACAGGACAAATGCCCACTATTCAAACGAATTTTAAAAAAAGAATTGAGAATATATATATATATATATATATATATATATATATATATATATATATATATATATATATATATATATATATATATATATATATATATATATATATATATATATATATATATGGGTCATTCCATGTGAAATCTCCCACAGTTTGGTGGAAAAAAAAAATAAAAAATAAAAAAAAAAACCTTGACATCTTTGATTTTCATGGTTGTTGCCATTTATATAAATGTTGATGAGAAAATAAGAATGGTCTTTATCCCAAGTTCATAGCTAAAACGGTTCCGAATATACAGGTCATGGAACTTTGACAAAAAGTTAATTTTTGAGAGATGGAGGCAAACTTTGAAGTTAAATATTTCAGCTTCTGAACCATCGATAACGATGATATACACATCATTTTAAAGCTCTTGACTAGATATAACTTTTATATAGTAAAATTTTATGTAAGAGTAAAAAAGAAAAAAATTTGACCTTGACTTTGATACCAATAAAAAGTATCTCCTGATTATATTGTATATATATATATATATATATATATATATATATATATATATATATATATATATATATATATATATATATATATATATATATATATATATATATATATATATATATATATATATATATATATATAATTGTATTACAACAAGGGATTCTGTCAATGATAAATAAAAGAGAAAGCAGATTTCCAAAAAACATACAAGAGAAAGTTATTTATTTTTATAAAAGTGAAGTAGTCAGCAGAATTATGCCATGTAAAACAAAGATTACAAGAAAAGGTGCAAGAGTTTAGGTCTGTGCAAATTAAAAAATTTAAATATTAAACAGTTTCTCAAAGTATGCTGATCTTAGATAAAAAGTGTGTGTTCTAGCAGGTGCATGTGGTACATACAGTGTATATGTATGCACAATACATCAAAATGTGAAACTTATGATTGATGGAACATATTTGCCCATTCTACTAAAGAAATAGTCACATTTCATTTGATAGATTATAAAAAATCCTTGGAAGAAATTTTATGCAAGCTAGCAACAGCTGATTGCTTTTTCAATCAATGCCCAAATTGTGTGAAATTCATAGATGATTTTATGGTGGTTATCTAACGTATTTCATGATAATATGATTGGTGAAGTACAATATTTGCAGTGGGTATTAACTGATAGAATAACCCTGCATACTGTGGTACAAAATACAAATGAATTCATTGAAGAATTTTCCAGGTTTCAAAGTTTGAAGAGAGATAATTTTATAGCCAAACAAGTCCTTATTCTGCTCTCTGAGGAAGGATACTTTGAAGAACAGTGAGGGATTAGTTACAGGAGATTTTTCAAAAAATCATTCATTTCTTCTGCAGGATGCTACACAAGGATGCCATTTTAATAATGCTTAAGCAACAGTGCAACCCTTTGTTTGTTACTATAGAGATGCAGCAGATGTGAAGCATCTAAATGTGGTGATTACCTCGGACTGCCTTCATCATGACACAGTAGCTGTTCACTTTATCAGTGGAAACTGATTGATTATCAATCTTAGAACTTATTTACATTTCAATATTAGTGAAATGATATACTTTTCAGATAAAGCTATAACTCAGTACAAAAATTACAAAATTTTGTAAATTTATAGCATCACATAACCGACTTTGAAATGAAAGCACAATGGCATTTTTTTTTTTTTTTTTTGGAAACCTCTCATGGAAAAGGACCATACAATGGTCTTGTTAGTGCTGTGAAGAGAATAGCTGCAAAAGCAAATCTACAGCGCTCTTTTAAGTTACAACAACCAAATTATGACTCCACAGCAGTTATTTGATTTTGGAAGACATTCATGGAATATACTTCTTTTACTCAACAACTGATGAATGGATAAAAGAATAGCCAAACTTTGAAGAAAGATTCAGAAATGTAAATACAATACCAGGAACCCAGAAACTTCCAAATAGAAATGGAAGTAAGAAAAGTTTCAAGCATCAGAAAAGGATAAAAAATTGTAAGGATTACAAAAAAAAGCTAAAGAACTTAAATTTAAAGATGTAAAGGGATTTGTAACAGCAATCTATGACAATAAATGGTGGTTGGTGTGTGTCCTTGAGACATATTCAGATACACTAGATACAGAACTAAATTTTTAATACCAAATGGCAGTTCTGCTTCATTCCACTATCCATCTAAACCAGATATTTTGGTACTTTATTCAGATTTACGGACAGTTGTTGATCCAATTACTGTAACCAGAAGGACTTTCAAACTAACAGAAACAGAAATAAATAAAACATCACAAATTCTGAAAATCAAGTAAAATTATTTTCATTCTATTTATACATCCGATGTCAAAGTTGGTTGGTCAAACAAACTCATCACAGATTTAAATACAAATATGTAACTACATTAATAAATTGAAATTAAAAAAGCATATCTAGAGAAGAGTATGGGTGGGTAGGACCTGTGGCTTGTTTTGCTTAGCTATCAGGAGTGGATCCTGAGTAATGGGGATGCAAATTGTTTGAGAAAGACATTGGTAGTGGCTTGACCACCATTGAATATAGCAGAAGTTAAAATTTTGTCTTTTAATGTAAGAGGGGAGAATGTGTCATACCAGCCCATTTATTACTTTTTATCCAAAAATGGGCAATGTCAGGGAAAAAAAAAAAAAATTGTTAGAAAAACTTTTTCAAATTACATAATAATGATCATTATAATGCCATACAAGATGAAATATTAAAATTAAAACTGCTCTATTGCCTAAAAAGGTGATATTTGAGACAATGTGAATTTCATTAAGAACATACCTAAGTAAATTTGCAGCAGCTTTGAATCTGAACAAGTGCCCACACTAAAATTTGGCATACTTTGTGCCAAATTTGATCAAAATCAAGAGTTATCTTTTTTCGGTATCAAAGGTCAAAGTCAAAGTCAAATAATTTTTTTGTTACTGATAAAATTTTACTAATAAAAGTTTCATATATACTCAGAAAATTAATTTGTCATCAGTGGTGCAGAAGCTGAAATATTTTAATATCAAAGTTTGCCTCCATCCCTTGAAAATTAACTTTTTGTCAAAGTTCCATAACCTGTATCTCTGAAACCATTTTAGCTATGAACTTGGGATAAAGACCATACTCATTTTCTCAACAAGATCTATAGGTATGTCAAAAATCATGAAAATCGAAGAGGTCAAGGGTTTTTGTGTAAGTGATTTCACATGGAATGATATATATATATATATATATATATATATATATATATATATATATATATATATATATATATATATATATATATATATATATATATATATATATATATATATATAAAGGAATAAGCAATTCTGAAAGTATTAATAATGTTAGAGGTTTAAAATAACTTATTAAAAATAGGTATATACAGAAGACTGCAATACTTACTGGTGGTGGCATCTTTTTATCAAGACATGAAATAAGAAAAAGTATACAATAAGCAACCTTAGAAAGATACTACAAATCTACCTAATTTAAAAACTTCTAAAAGAATTTAAATTTTACAACTATAGAGTATAACACAAAAATTCCTTTTAATCAATTTTTTAATTAAAATGATTTAATATTTTAAATTAGGAAAATTTGTACACAGCTTAAATTTACCTACATATGAAATTTTTGTATAACAACTGATTTTGTAAAAAACAATATTTATCAAAATTTTTATTCATATTAAAAAAAAAAAAAAACATTGAGACTTCAGAATACAAAGAATTTTATCACTGGAATTAGTCATTACTTAGTATGAAACAAATAATGTTTAACCCTTTCTATATATAATGGGACACATCCAATTGTACTATACACTTCACTTAGTTTTAAATAATTTTTAAAAAACATATAAAACAAGTAAATGTATATAATTTTTTTTTTTATATCTAGGTAAAGAACAAAAGCCCAACATGAATTTATTTATATAACTGGGAAATCTGATGAAAACAAATACATTCATTACTGATGAGATCAGAAACTCATTTGAAATTATTACTAGTCTTTTCAAAAACATGCTTGAGGAAGTATATATACATAAAGAAGAGGATGGGTAGTAGGGACCGACTGGAATTGAAATTTTCTGATGCCAGGGTTGGCTAAAATTTGTAAAGATGTCAAAAGCACTGAAATTTTAGGTTAAGAAAATTAGATATAATTTTAATTGAGATTAATTTATAAGGAAGGAGTAGAATAGCCAGCATTCACATAAATTAATGATTATATGCATTTTTTTCAGAAAATTATAGATTTTGTATAATAAAAGTTCAACTTCAATACTGAGGACAAAATGGAATGATGTTCATTGCAGTCTAATGAGGTGTATAATAGTTAATAGTATTAGTTTCATCATTAAAATACTGGTGATAGTAAATTGTTTTAAAGACCAAGTAATGAAAATTTTCAGGAACGTAAATCTTCTGGATTCTCACCTTCACAGGTTGTTGTTCTAGCAGACTCTGATGATTCAGAAGCCAGTACAGGACTATGTCTGAATTTAACTGAGTCTGCTCTGACTGAGATGAATAAAAAAAAATATGAAAATGAATAAAATTAACATCAACGATGATTACCTTCTGGAAGGCAAACAAGATTGATTTCCTCACACTAGCAACACTGGCAAGAGTATATTTGTGCTCACCAGAAAGATCCAGTGTCAGGGAAAGAGAATTCAAAGTAGGGAAATCAATTCAAAAAGATAGAATCAAACTATTGCCAAAGAATGTAGAAATGCTACTGTTTTTAAAGTACAATCTTATAGTAACATTCAACAACATTGCTCTCTGTTCCTGAACATTTCAGTTCCTCAAATTTTAAAACTTTTGATGTAAATGTTCAAGATGATTCTGAGAGTGAATAGTAATTTAAGTGAATGAATTGCTTGTGTCCTCTTTTATGTTCCATTCATTTTGTCCCACTCAATAAGTAACATAAAGGAATAATGGAATTAAAATCTTAATTTTCTTTTATTTTGTTTGATTTACTGCACTATTAATAATAATTTGCAATTAATCCCCAGAAGGTAAACCACAGTTTTTCCTGATTATAAGTCATGGCTGGTGCTGGCCAGGGCCCCAGTTAGTCCATAGGGGGTGGTAAGCTATTTTATTTTTTTAACCTGTGCAGAATTGTTGCATACTGATAATTTCAAATTACATACAGTTTCATATAAAATACTCTTTCAGTAATAAAGTTGTTAATTTTTGAAATGGCTTGCCACAAGAGATTGTTGACTGTAATTCTCTTGTCAAATTTAAAAAGGGGCTAGATAGATATTTAGATGGTTTAGGTATAGTATAACTTGAATAAGCCAAATTGGTGGGTATATATGAATTTTTAGATCAACCTATGACTAAGCCTAACAGGCAGTTTTTTGTAGTGGGTGATGGTTCATAGAATATTGTGTGTATAATTGGGCTTAGTTTTATATTTATCTTTGCATGAATGAACTGATAACTAGGGAAAGGATAGACCTAGTCTTTTGTGCATGTATTAGTATTGATATTGTTATTATTTGTTTGGGCTGGGACAGTCAAGATAGGCCCTTGTGGCTTCTAACTGTCTCTATTTTCCTATGTTTCCTATATGCAACTACCATAGTCTTATCAAATAAACAGTTAACTCTCATAAAGTGAATACATAAATTGAATAAATAATGAAACCAACCATCTTTAACTATTAATTCTCTTTTACTTAATAACAAATCAAAATATTGTATATATATATATATATATATATATATATATATATATATATATATATATATATATATATATATATATATATAATATATATATATATATATATATATATATATATATATATATATATATATATATATATGGTATACTTACATTGCCATATAATACTGGCTTAAAAAAGGAAAACTTTAAGTGTTTCAAAAAAAATTCTTATTCTTAAAATTCTGCAATAAAAACAGTAAGATAATATGAATGATTTAAGGTGTATTCTAGAATGTAGATCTACACCTAGCTGGAGGGAATTTTTCATATTATCTAGAAAATTTCTTGATTTTTATGGAATGCTTATAAAAAAATATTAGTTGACATTTAAACAAATGTAAATCTCAACTTAGACAAGTAATTTAATATACCGTATACTGTATATCAAATCATTTAATATAAAAAAATATATATATATATATATATATATAAGAAAATGTATTGTACATGTTAAACAAGATATTTAAAAGACTTTGAAGCAATCATTACTAACATTCAAATTATTGGAACCAACAAAAATATGAATTAATAATAATTTAGCAAAGAACTTCAATTTCACAAATATGCTGAAATTTTGCATTGAAATAGTGTAGTACAAAAGTTTATATTTTTCAGAAGTTCAAAGTAAATTAATGTAACACGTATTTACAAAGAAAAAAAAAATTATCAAAGAAATAATAGTACTGATTACTTTATTTACATTATTGAATAAAACCTTTTTGTTGGTGATTTTTCATCTGAAATTATAAAAAAATAAATATAGCTATAAAATTCACTTCAATGTTGATGTAGCAACCTGGTAGTGCATAGCCAGATGATAATACATTATTGAAGTCATACAATGTATTGTTAAATGATCATACATATTACTCTTTAATAATTACATTTTTAAAGTTTTTTGGGTTTTTAGTGTTCAAAATAGCTTTCCACACCCAAATTTACTGAAAAATATTGATGGTAATTCTAGAGTTCACATGAGCACTATTTTTGAGCACAAAAGAAAAAAAAAATAAATTCTAGTAATTAGGCCTAACCTTGCAAACACAGGCTCTATATATAATTGCCATTTTTGGCTCAAATCTCTTTTACAATTTTGCCATAATGGCAGCCTGGTAAAAATAGTCAAGGTATAGTTCATGTTTCAATAGCACAATACGTCTTTCTGACATTATAATGGATGCCATATTGAAATAACATTTAAAGAAAATTTTTTTCTTAAAAAATCCTTTTCCAAACATTGATAAACCAAAAAAAAATCTAATTCAGATCATTTCCTCTATATATTTAAATGAGAAGAAAAAAAAATTTAAAGAATTATAATTGATTTTAGACCATTTCGTCTTTGTATTTCTGATATATTAAGAAAAAAAAAAATACTCCAGTGAACTCTAGAGTTACCAAATAAATTGATCATTTCATTTTCATATATTAAGAAAAAAATTTTTATTTCCGACTATTACCAAAAATTTAAATTTCTATAAATTTTCTTAAAAGTCACTCTGACGATATAACAACTAGGTAGAACGTTGATAAATTTAAAAAAAATTTAAATAAAAAGATAATGTATTTTGTCAGACAATATATATATCAAGACCATGTTTCAATGTAAAAAATTGTTTACCATTACTTAATTTTAGATCATTTCCTATTTGTAGTTTGGATATATTAAAAGAAAAAATGCTCAGTAAAACTAAAAATTTATCATCTTATTACTAATTTTGTGTTAGGCTTTAATTTATTTTATAGCTTCAACATATTAGAAATTAAAAATCAAAATGGTTCACCAGAAAATTACCCAGTAATCTGTGAGTCTGAATTTAGTTAAATTGGCATTTACAGTTTCAATAGTTTTGAAAATTTCTTGCAGTATTTAAGAGGGGTCTAGATAGATATATGGATGGTTTAAGATTTCCATAGTACAACTTAACTAAGCCAAACTCGCAGATATATATAAATTTTTAACCCAGCTTGTGACTAAGTTTATGAATTTTTAGACTAAGCCTAACTAGCAGTTTTGTTATGAGTGTAATCAGTAACATAATGTCAATAAGTTAGTACTCAATATATGTAGGGCATTTTATCTTACTTTGCATGAATGAACTGATAACTAGGAACAGGATAAACCTAGTCTGTATTATTTGTTATGACTGGTAGTTTTGATAGGTTCATGTGGCTTCTGTCTCTATTTTTCTTCTAATGTTCTAAATTATTATCAAGGTTTATAGCAGCACAACCTTATCATGTGTGCAAATTAATTAAATGAAAATAGCCTAGTCCTTATCAATTTTCGATCCATTAGCCACGGCGCTTACTTTTTTAACCTTATCTTTGCCAACACACTGTAAAACTAAATTAGGGCAAAGCTTCTACATCCCGGTTTTGGCCAACACGTATTGTCTTTGAAAAAAAATAATTCTGATGTAATAGTTAGGCCGTCAAAGAAAACTAAAAACAAAATCTTTACATCTTGTTTTATTCTTTTCAAAAATAAATAATATCTTCGGAAGTTCAGGGATAGATATTCAAAACGGAATTCTATGTTCCTTCTTTTGTACGGATCTTCCACAGACTATGAATTTTCTTGAAATGTAGTGTATAAACCTTTGGGTGTGTTCCACAAAATCAAGCTTGAGGTCATGCTTAAGCCAGCTGCAACGAGCAGAATCTTGATTTTCGTAGGACTCTTTGCTGTAGCGATTTGAAGCTTATCTATGTAAGCAAACGAAAATATATTTTAGAATGCCTTTTAATAACTCGTTTAAGTAATTTAAGCAATTACTTTATTTAATTAATATCATAAAGGCCATACGTAGAAATATAAGAAAGCGAATATTTTAAAAACATTGGAACCAACGAAATTCCGAATAATTGAAAATAATTAATTTGCTTAATTTAAAACAAATTAAAGATCCGAAAATGCTTAGATAAAAATCAGGAATTTGCAAACAAATTTATCTTTGTAAGAATATTTACTAAAGATATTTATTCTAAAAGAAGGCATTGGCCTAGCTCCTCCTCGTTTGTTTACATCACGTGCCCATTCAATATTGCTGCAGCGAGCAGCGAAAATTGAAGATTTTTTTTTATATTTCCATCTTCAATTTTCGCTGCAGCGAGCAGAAAATTACTGCAGCAAAACTAGTGAAACACAATTCATGGTACACTTCACTTTATCAATCTTCAAGATCTTTAAAGAATCTTGACAGTGGAACACCCCTATTTACTTATCTTCAATTTTCCCAGACGTAATCTTGAATGGTCACGTGATTTTGGCCAAGGCCTTCCTTTTAGAACAGGGTTGGGGATTTTCTTTTGTTTTTGTTTTTTCATATATGAATCATATTTAAAAAAAAATGATTTTTTATTTTTTATATTTTTAAGTTTTTTTAGTTACAAGTTTTTTTTTTTATTTATTTATTAGTAAATTCATTCGAAAGACAAGTAAACTATATTATATTATTATTTTTTAAAACATTTTATAGTTCTGTGTTGTTAATTAAATTTTGTCATTATGTTTTTAAGTTAAATATTAGCTATTACTCTTAGTGAGAGCTTAGAAAGCGTTTTCCTTGTTGCAAACGTGACTCTACTTGGCTTGCTTGAAATTACGAAATAAATACCTTACATGATCTGTATAGATTTAATTTTCTTACTTCTATTATGTCGAATTTTAATAATAATACTGACGAATACTTCGCATGATGTAGAATTCAGATCAAGCTCCTCGACGAGTCAAGATATTGGGCCAGATTTCAAAGCTGGCGTTTCAGTGGATGACAGTTACGAAAATGACATTGGTAATTACGCTGGACAGTCATCTATGATTTCGACTAAGAAAAAGAAACAGTTATTAAAAGATTGTTGGATTCTACCGAAGACCTATAAATTTTTGAAAGATGATACCCTCTTAAAGGCGAAAATCAATCACCAGTGGTTGGAAATATATTCTCCTTGGCTGGCATACTCCAAACGCTTAAAGGGAGCATTTTTGCAAGTTTTGTTTGTAATTTCCACCAAATAAAAGTTCGGAAAAAGGGTCTTATACTCTGTGATAATAAAACCTTTCACTAAATATAAAGATGTACATGAGGTTAGGAAGAGACATCCAAACACCGAGTGGCATAAAAATGTTGTTGTAGCTGCAAGATTAGACATCCAAATTAACCAGTTTTCTAAAAAAAAAAAACATGGAAAAAAATAAAAAGGTATTATCTTCAATAATTTCATGTGTGACATTTGCTGGTATGCATGATCTATCTCTTCGGGGTAAGCATCATGACGAGAGAGTGCTGAAAGATTTGTGCCGTTTACGAAGATCGGAGATCAGTCATTGAAAAACCATTTTAAACATAAGGGAAGAAAAATGCCACATACCAATCAGTTCAGATTCAGAATGAGATCATTTTTTTAATGTGGTACTACTATAAAGGAAATCATCGTTAATAAGGTCAAGGAAGCTAGCGCGTATACTAGCAGATGAAACCGCTGATATTTCTGGAAAGCAGCAGTTATAAATAGGGTTGCGTTATTTCAACAAAGACACTGATAAAATCAAAGAGGAATTTATTGACATTGTAGAACTGAAAGAGCTTGAAGTCATTGTGAAAGCCGTTGACGATTTTGTAACGAGAGATGAACAGGATCCCGAGAAATGCCTGCGTTTAGGTTTCGATGGCTGTTTTACGATGTCTTTCAAAGAAGCAATATTGTGGGAAAAGTATAAAAAAAGCATTGTTATTTCATTGCTCTTCACGCAAACTAATCTGGTAGCAAATGATTTAAACACAATACTTTAAACCAACAATACTGTGGAAACTATATAGGACATTATTACGTTTTCCGCGAGTTGGTCTTGAGTAGAAAATTAATGGCATAATATACCAAAGATGTTAAACTTTTACGATTAATTAGAATAAGAGTTTAATAATAATAACTATTTACTTTTATATTTATTAGTTGAACATATATTACTCTCTATTCAAGAACTCTATACTAATCTGAACTATTTACAAACTATTATACAAACAATGAAAAGGAAAAACAAAATGAAGAATCCAAATAATTTCATTTGTAAACTAAATTTGATTAATCCACACTAGTTCGTACCACCAAGATCTCTCTTTACCATCAAATGTGTATTTGGCTTTGGGATTTTTGTTGATGTCCACAAAAGCCAATCTGAAACCGAGGTGTTCTAATTTTTGAAAATATTCCCAGTACTCCCTGAAAGTTTGCCCTGGGGTAGTTCCTTCAACTGTATGTATATATATATATATATATATATATATATATATATATATATATATATATATATATATATATATATATATATATATATATATATATATATATATATATATATATATATATATATATATATATATATATATATATATATATATATATATATATATATATATATATATATATATATATATATATATATATATATATATATATATATATATATATATATATATATATATATATATATATATATATATATATATATATTATTATTATTATTATTATTATTATTATTATTATTATTATTATTATTATTATTATTATTATTATTATTATTATTATTATTATTATTATTATTATTATTAAATTAATAAAATAACATTGAGGTTCTTCATAGGAAGGAAAAGATACCATATATATATATATATATATATATATATATATATATATATATATATATATATATATATATATATATATATATATATATATATATATATATAGAGAGAGAGAGAGAGAGAGAGAGAGAGAGAGAGAGAGAGAGAGAGAGAGAGAGAGAGAGAGAGAGAGAGTAGCTAGTCAAAAAGTTAAAAAGTAAAGGATATTTATACATGTACGAGATGTTGCTGGCCTTCCGGGGCAACGATCATGTTCCAAAGGTTTATGTCCACTCTTGAAGTATTTTCCAAGGAAAACGCTTGTGTTCATAATGTGGTGAGTGACATAGCAATATAGCCCTCTTTTAACATATTCAATGTTTCAATACGTCTTCCTTTCTCTAGTTATACACAAAATTTAATGTTTTTCCCTTTGCTCAAATTGCGACATTCAAGCTACAGGTGCGAAAGAAAATCACAGAGTAGCAGCAGAGTTCGGGAGCACTTCAAAGACTGATACATTTTCATTCCTTTGCAAGCACGTAACATCATCGAAGTTCACTAATTAAGACTTGAAATGTGTAGGCACTAGTCACTAGTCACGCTTACGGACAACCCCATTAATGTCACATGTACTATACGGGGTCAATTTCAAAAGTTCAGTTAATTTTGACTCACCTCTCTCTCTCTCTCTCTCTCTCTCTCTCTCTCTCTCTCTCTCTCTCTCTCTCTCATATATACATATATATATATATATATATATATATATATATATATATATATATATATATATATATATATATATATATATATATATATATATATATATATATATATATATATATATATATATATATATATATATATATATATATATATATATATATATATATATATATATATATATATATATATATATATATATATATATATATATATATATATATATATATATATATATATATATATATATATATATATATATATATATATATATATATATATATATATATATATATATATATATATATATATATATATATATATATATATATATATATATATATATATATATATATATATATATATATATATATATATATATATATATATATATATATATATATATATATATATATATATATATATATATATATATATATATATATATATATATATATATATATATATATATATATATATATATATATATATATATATATATTACCATAGCGTAGTGGATGAATTTCGACTGCCAACTGATTGACATTTTTCAAAATATTTGGATTCGTGTTTAAGACGTCGTTGAAAAAGTTCAGCTCGAATCCCTCAACGTCCATCTTCAAATAAGTGATTTCTTTATTATGCAAGTCAAGCATTTTTAGAATATTTTCGTAGCGTTCCACCTGAGTTGGAAGAAAATTGGTTTGAATTTAAAAGCATTACCAAAAGGGAATCTACAGTTCATCTAAAGATATGCATATCTATTTTGTATTTTTTGGTGTCAAAGATTATCAAAATATTTGCATATCTATTTTGTAATTTATGGTGTCTATATTTTATCTATATATATATATATATATATATATATATATATATATATATATATATATATATATATATATATATATATATATATATATATATATATATATATATATATATATATATATATATATATATATATATTAATAAAATTTATTAAAAGAAAATTTTTTTTTTTTTTTTATCAATTTATTGCAAAAGAATAATTTTTTAAATGATTTTTCCTAATAGTATTAGCAAAATGCTCTAAATATAGTAATAATATCATATTTTGGTATTAGATTTTAAATTTCCATAATTTTATTCCACCTGTTACAAGAACTTAATGAAATATAAAATAAATAAATACAAAAAATAAATAAAATAAATGAACCAAATAAGTGAATAAATATTAAAGTTACTATAAATTTTACCCTACCCTTTTTATGATATAAATATTATAGTTTTTATTTAAAAATAAAATACCTCACTTGAGACGTTGGCAATCATTATTGTGGAACTTTGGTTACTTAAACCCAAGTTGTAAAAATGGATGAGATCAGATCTGTCGTGATTTTTAACCTTCATTGTAGGATCAAAGGCAAATACCTGTAAAACCTTCGATATAGAATCAAGACATTCTAGATGAATAGATATATATATATATATATATATATATATATATATATATATATATATATATATATATATATATATATATATATATATATATATATATATATATATATATATATATATATATATATATATATATATATATATATATATATATATATATATATATATATATATATATATATATATATATATATATATATATATATATATATTATATATATTTTATATATAATATATATATATATATATATATATATAATATATTATATATATATATATATATATATATATATATATATATATATATTATATATATATATATATATATATATATATATATATATATATATATATATATATATATATATATATATATATATATATATATATATATATATATATATATATATATATATATATATATATATATATATATATATATATATATATATATATATATATATATATATATATATATATATATATATATATATATATATATATATATATATATATATATATATATATATTTATATATATATATATATATATTGCTATGACTTCAAAAAATGTTTTTTATATATTACTTTTTATCAATAAATTTGATATCGTTTACTTTTCTATTTTTATCCCATTGTTGGTTTTCATTCCTCAAAAATTTTAATTTTAATTTTACCATTCTAAGAAATTATCTTATATGACAATTCTAATTTTGAAAAAGGGGAGGGAATGCAATAGACGCAAATAAGACTTAAATAAATTTGAGATACTACTTAGACTATATATATATATATATATATATATATATATATATATATATATATATATATATATATATATATATATATATATATATATATATATATATATATATATATATATATATATATATATATATATATATATATATATATCAGGGGCGGCTCGTGGTAAAATTTTTAGGTGGTTACATCTGACATTTAACACCCACAATTATATATACAGTATATATATATATATATATATATATATATATATATATATATATATATATATATATATATATATATATATATATATATATATATATATATATATATATATATATATATATATATATATATTATATAACATTATTAATTATAAAATTCATTAAAATGTTTTAAAAAATTAGAATTTCTTATTCCTTTTCTTTGTAAGCCTACTCTATTATATATATATATATATATATATATATATATATATATATATATATATATATATATATATATATATATATATATATATATATATATATATATATATATATATATATATATATATATATATATATATATATATATATATATATATATATTAGGCAAAAAAATTTCAAAATAAATAAGCCCATCCTCCCTACATGATTAAGAATGAGAAACTGTTTCTTATATTTGTCATAAAGAAAACGGGATTGATGGAGTATATATTAACACGTGAGGGTAACAATGTTATAAGTAGCATACATACTGAGATTGAAAGGCAGGAGAAATTATGCTTGCGTAATGTACAGAAAATTCAAAATTAGCCTTTAAAATTTTGTCGGATTATGTGCATATTACGCCCAAGAAGGAACATTTTGCTCTAAAATATTGAAGAACCTTTGTACAATGAAAATTTATTTGTATTATGAAAATAATAATGATATAATAATAATAGTAATAATAATAATAATAATAAATTATTATTATTATTATTATTATTATTATTATTATTATTATTATTATTATTATTATTATTATTATAGTAATTAAGAATAAGTATAATAATATTAATAAATATAAAAATATTCCAAGCGGTGAAGAACAAAAATTGATATCTGTACACTTTTCTTAAAATTTCTTTGAAAACGTTTCTTGCACAATAAACGAATGTTTGTCAGGTCGGTTGCATTTCATTTCCAACCACATCGTACTAATAGAAACGCTTGAGCGGCAAGTGCACACACACAGTTCTTTCGTTCGTTTTATTAATTAAGGATACGTTTGCAAAATTTTTGCAACCACACAGTATTATTTTCGTTTGGAATAAGTAATTAAAATTGTATGACGTTTTTCTGATATTAAATAACGCTTTATTGGAGTGTAATTATAATAAGATGCAGTTTATTAAATATTTAACCTTATTAAAAAGTTAAAGAAATAAAAAGTAATAAAAAACAGTTGCACATAGTAGTGATTGCACAAACCTGCAACCATTTCTCTAGCTTTCCCTTTTATATTATATATATATATATATATATATATATATATATATATATATATATATATATATATATATATATATATATATATATATATATATATATATATATATATATATTTCCAATCCGGAATATTCAGCTATCAGAGATCACTCTAATCTCACCAAACATCCTGTATCTCTCCAGAACTTTTCTATCCTCCAAAATGCTTCAAATGACGAAGATTTAAAAATTTTGGAATCTTTATACATAAAAACAATCAATCCTACTCTTAATACCCAGAATTCCTCGCTCTCACTTCTAATTACTTGATCTGTCTTTCATTCTGTTTTCTATTCTCTTTTTGTCTTGTCTATTTTTTCATCCCTCGTTTATATGCTTTTCTACTTTTCTATTTTTGTTAACATTTCTTTTATATTTTTTTTTTTTTTTTTTTTTTTTTTTTTTTTTATTTTTTTTATATTAATTAAAAAAAAAAAAAAAAAAAAAAAAAAAAATTATCCGATGATTTTTGTAATTTTGTTCATTCTATTTTTAGTTTTTTAGTACTGAAGATGTATTATAATAAATACGAAACGTTTACTTGAAAATGAATTTAGCAGTTTTCTTTGCAAGTTTTGTTTATATTTAGAATTAGGTTCCCTAAGAACATTTCTATTACTGATATATATATATATATATATATATATATATATATATATATATATATATATATATATATATATATATATATATATATATATATATATATATATATATATATATATATATATATATATATATATATAATGGTAAAATTTCTCGCCTCGCATCTAAGACCGGATATAGAGTCTTCAAAAGACCATTCATGGTTGATTCCAAATGAAACTACAATGCAAGGCTCGTTGAACAATTGACCATCAAAGCACATCCATTTCTCACCGTTTGGAAACTGAGAAAAAAGCATCGTTCCTCCTAAGAGTGCCTTTAAAAAAAGGTAAAACAGTTAGAGAAACTTTTTTATGAAGTATCCTTATTAATAATTGCTGGTTCATTTTTGGGAATAAATTCATTTCATTATTACTAAAATTAAGTCAACGACCACAGTTCAAGTAATTACATTAGAGTTAAGAAATTTATGTAACTATTTATATTTTCTTCCTAATTTAAATTTTGTCTCAAAATTATAAAGAACTAAAAGCTTTAAAATTTCAAAGTAAGGGGAGGATCCAATTTAAAAAAAGATTTTTTAATTTTTGACCGATTTTTATTAAATTTGTAGGATATGTATTTCAACGCGCTGAAAAAGACGATTGCTGACTTTTTTTCTGTGTCTATAACGGTTTGAATGTTATTTGGAAAATTTCCCACTGGAAAAAGTGACTTATAGTGAAAAATCACTAGTCGAAATTCTCTGAAAATTGAGCTGTATATTTCTAGTTCCAATTACAAGAAACGCTAGCAACAGATTTTTGATATCTACTTTAGGAAAAAAAATTATGTGCCCTCAAAAATGGAATTTAAAAATTTTTTTTTGTTGAAAATTTACTTAACAAGGAGAAGAAAAAAATCATAAAAAAACTACGCATAAGACTTTCTTCATTTTTGGTTGGTGTATAGAGGAGGGAGAGGGCTACAACTTTCCTCCAAATACTTCATTCAATTCTATTTGTTGTTTTCGAGATATAACCTTTCAGAGTTTGAAATATTTTTGGAATTTTCCAAAATTTTGAGAGGCTATATCTCGAAAACAGCAAATAGTATTGAATGAAGTATTGAAAGGAAAATTGTAGCCCTGTCCCTCCTCTATACACTCACCAATCCACCAAAAATTAAAAAAATTGTCTTAGGTGTAGTTTTTTTAATGAACCTTTGTAAATTTTAAATATTTAAAAAAAAAAAAAGTCCACTTCAGGGGCACATAACATTTTTTCAAAGCAGGTATAAAAATTCTGTTGCTAGCATTTCTAGCAATTTGAACTAGGAGTATACAGCTCACTTTTCATAGAATTTCGATCTGTGGTTTTTCACTTTTAATCAATTTTTTTTGTGGGAAATTTTCCAAATAACCTTGTAAATTTTAGAAAAATCGGTCAAGAAATAAAAAATTCGATTTTCAAATTGGATCCTCCCGTTTTTAAGAGAGAAAAACTAAAGGCCTGATTTTTAAACTTACGTGTTTTACACATGGATACAAAGGCTGATCCAAATATGCAAAAAACTGTCGAACATCTTCGAGTTTTGTAACGTGGCTTGAAGGAAAGAAGCTTTTTACTTTCTTTAAGGTTTTCTCTGAAAATTTAGGTAATCATTTAGGTCAATAATATTAAGGGAGTGGGAGTTAAACTGAAATTTGTAATTCAAACTATATATATATATATATATATATATATATATATATATATATATATATATATATATATATATATATATATATATATATATATATATATATATATATATATATATATATATATATATATATATATATATATATATTTATTTATATTTATAATATATTATATATTTATATAATATAATATATATATAAATAATATATTTATATATATATATATATATATATATATATATATATATATATATATATATATATATATATATATATATATATATATATATATATATATATATATATATATATATATATATATATATATATATATATATATATATATATATATATATATATATATATATATATATATATATATATATATTATATATATATATATATATATATATATATATATATATATATATATATATATAGTATATATATATATATATATATATATATATATATATTATATATATATATATATATATATATATATATATATATATATATATATATATATATATATATATATATATATATATATATATATATATATATATATATATATTATAGTAGTATACCTGGCGACTTCGGCAGAAGCCAGATTTCGAAAATCTGGCAACCTGTCCCTAACGGTCTTTTCTGCATTTGCGTGCAATCCTGCATTCTCAGGGACCTTCCTGACATTTTCTTTGTCGGTTCAAGGACCTCGGACCCCAGATTCGATCCAATTCCAGCAGCACTGAACCGCAAAGAAAATGGTCAGGAAAAAGAGTGAGGTGAACGCAGCGATTTTGCAAACTCAAGCAAGTTCCTGATACCATTTCTGGGGGGTTCACTGGGCCCCCACGTGGGCCCCTTCCCCAGACTTGACGCCATTTTCAATGGGCTGAACCCCCCAAAATGGTAACAGGAAAGAGCATGAGTGAGGTGAACGCAGCGATTTTGCAAACTCAGGCAACTTCCTGATACCATTTCGAGGGGGTTCACGGGGCTCCCGCGGGGGCCCCTTCCCCAAACTTGAGGTCAATTTCAATGGGATGAACCCTCCAAAATGGTGTCAGGAAAGAGCGTGAGGTCAATTTGAGCGGAGTGATTTGCCTTGCAAATCAAATCCCGTTCTGGCTTAGGTTGCCAGATTTTCGAAATCTGGCTTCTGCCGAAGTCGCCAGGTATACTCATATATAAGTAGTATACCTGGCGACTTCGGCAGAAGCCAGATTTCGAAAATCTGGCAACCTGTCCCTAACGGTCTTTTCTGCATTTGCGTGCAATCCTGCATTCTCAGGGACCTTCCTGACATTTTCTTTGTCGGTTCAAGGACCCCGGACCCCAGATTCGATCCAATTCCAGCAGCACTGAACCGCAAAGAAAATGGTCAGGAAAAAGAGTGAGGTGAACGCAGCGATTTTGCAAACTCAAGCAAGTTCCTGATACCATTTCTGGGGGGTTCACTGGGCCCCCACGTGGGCCCCTTCCCCAGACTTGACGCCATTTTCAATGGGCTGAACCCCCCAAAATGGTAACAGGAAAGAGCATGAGTGAGGTGAACGCAGCGATTTTGCAAACTCAGGCAACTTCCTGATACCATTTCGAGGGGGTTCACGGGGCTCCCGCGGGGGCCCCTTCCCCAAACTTGAGGTCAATTTCAATGGGATGAACCCTCCAAAATGGTGTCAGGAAAGAGCGTGAGGTCAATTTGAGCGGAGTGATTTGCCTTGCAAATCAAATCCCGTTCTGGCTTAGGTTGCCAGATTTTCGAAATCTGGCTTCTGCCGAAGTCGCCAGGTATACTACTTATATATATATATATATATATAAATATATATATATATTAGTGATGGCATCCGCATCCGCATCCGCATGCGAGGATGCGGAGCATCCGCACAAAAATCAACATCCGCATTTTCGAAAATTCAACATCCGCATCCGCATCCGCACTTTCGGAAATTCAACATCCGCATCCGCATCCGCATCCGCACTTTCAAAAATTCAACATCCGCATCCGCATCCGCACTTCTCCAAAATTCGACATCCGCATCCGCATCCGCAAATTAGAAAATATGACATCCGATCCATCACTAATATATATATATATATATATATATATATATATATATATATATATATATATATATATATATATATATATATATATATATATATATATATATATATATATATATATATATATATATATATATATATATATATATATATATATATATATATATATATATATATATATGCGAATTGTAGATCAAGAGTGAGGGTGAAGAGAGAACTATCGGATTGGTTTAGCATAGGAGTGGGATTGAGACAGGGGTTTGTAATATCTCCATGTTATTTAATCTATTGATGAATGGTTTACTTAGAAAAATGGAGAGAGAAGGGAAGAGTATTACGTTGAGAAATATGGAGGGTGAATGTGAAGTGAATGTTTTACTTTTTGCAGATGATGCGGCATGTGTTGGTGGCAGAATCTGGAGAAAAGATGAGAATACTTGTGAGAGAGTTTGAAGGGAAATGTGCAAACACGAGATTGAAATTCAATCCAGCGAAGAATAAAGTTATGAGGATTGGAGGTGGGGATGAGGAAATGTGGAGGGAGAAATTAGTTTGTAGAAGTGTGAGAATGGAAACTTGAGGAGGTGAATGAATTCAAATATCTAGTAATGTTGGGTGGAAGGTAAGGGTGGAGACGGAAAAAGGAATAAAGAACAGAGTGGTAGAAGGAATGAAAGTATTGGGGGGCCTAAGAAAAGTATGGAAGAAAGGAAAAATTTCGAAAGAAATAAAGATAAGAATGTTTGAATGTATGTGTTCACCTTCTGTATTGTATGTGTGTGAAACAATAGACGATAAGTGCTCGGTCGAGAAAAAGTTTCAATGTCTTTGAGATGAAAGATTTGAGAGCGATATATAAATTGAGAAGGATTGATAGGATTAGAAATGAAAGAATAAGGGAGATGTGTAAATGGAAGAAGGGTGTAATTGATAGAGAGGAGGAGGATGTGCTAAAATGGTTTGGACATATGTGAAGAATGAAAGAGAACAGAATGGTTGGACAAGGTACGTAGATCCGATGTAGATAGGGGAAGGGTAGGGGAGGGGAAGGCCGAAGTGGAGATGGATGGATGGAGTGAGAGTGATTTTGATGGAAGGAATTTGAGTTTAGACGAGGGTAGAAGATTTGTGGAGACAGAGATGGAGGGAGGTGGTGAAATGCGTTGAAAGGTAAGAATAGTTATGTTTGTAAGGGAATTGTGGCGGGCACCACCTCACGAAAGTGGGAAAGTGGTAAATATATATAAATATATATATATATATATATATATATATATATATATATAATATATATATATATATATATATATATATATATATATATATATATATATATATATATATAAAATTAACATCCGCATCCGCATCCGCATCCGCATCCTCATCAAAATTTACATCCGCATCCGCATCCGCATCCGCATCCGCATCCTCATCAAAATTAACATCCGCATCCGCATCCGAACTTTTCGAAAATTCAACATCCGCATCCGCATCCGCATCCGCACTTTCGAAAATTCAACATCCGCATCCGCATCCGCATCCGCACTTTCGAAAATTCAACATCCGCATCCACATCCGCATCCGCACTTCTCCAAAATTCAACATCCGCATCCGCATCCGCATCCGCAAATTGGAAAATATGACATCCGATCCATCACTAATATATATATATATATATAAAGATAGAAAAGGGTATTAATACAGATTTAAATTTTTATTTTTTATAATCCATTTGTATATTTAATTCTGTCATGTATCTTACAGTGTCAATAGCAACAATTCCATTAAAGAGTCTTTCTCAATGTTTTTTTTATTGTTTACTTTATAATACTGATTTCTCTTCTTACTTTGGCATTCATTCACAATGACTTTTGCAAAGATTCTATACAGGGTTGAGCATTCGGTAATAGGATCAACAGACTAATTCTGATTTCTGATTCATTATCCAAATACGATTTCACCAAATTTACCGATTCCGAGATTTCAGGATTTGATTCCAATTCTGACCCCATTGCCCTGATTCATTACCCCTAAAAATTTATTTCGTTTATGTGATTTAGCCTCTAAAATCCGATTGCATTATAAAAACTGGGTTTCTCTCGTGCTTTTCCAGTTTCCTAACAGTAAGAAGACTCCGGAGACAATTTGCGCAGGTACATGAGACATGTGTAAGTAATTATATGGTTCGCAGACGGCTTCTCGTACACGGGTATTGGCCACGAAGGCCTGCAATAGGGCCACCTCTCCCGAGAGGTCATCGTATAGAGAGGGTTGTATATTCATGTTTACATGTCCATTGGCCACTCAGTCAGTGGGGACGTGTCCTATTTACGAACGAGTCCAGATTCAACCTTTATAGCTATGATGATGCCCAAGAGTGTATCGGCGGCCCAACGAATGATATGAAGCTAGTGACATCCATGGGGAGATGCCACAAAGTGGTGGGTCAATTATGGTCTGAGAAAGTATTTCGCTAATAACCAGTACAAACCGCCACATCTTTCATGAAGGGTCCCTGACAGTTGCAAGATACATTACGAACATCTT
>SEYY01022901.1:47500-62500 GCA_009176605.1 Armadillidium nasatum | reverse complement strand
GAATGCTTATCCTCATCTGTGGTCGAACTGTTTCGAAGATCTTCCTATAAAATTGGAGATTATGAGTGTCTTTATCTCTTACTGTTACTTTTATTCAAATTAAAATTCCTTTCTTTTGAGCAACGTTTTATTTTTCATAATTTAAAATATAATGTGAAGAAAGCTTAATATGTCGGGGCAAGAAATACTCCTATTTTAAATGTTTTGGATTATTAACACTCTGTTCAATTATTTTGAAGGCATACCTTACTAGATTTAAGAAATCTACTAGAGGAGCTTCAAAAGCAAAAGTTAAAAAATGATAATTAAAAAATAATAATAATAATAATAATAATAATAATAATAATAATAATAATAATATAATAATATAATAAAAAATAATAATAAATAATAATAATAATAATAATAATAATAATAATAATAATAATAATAATAATAATAATAATAATAATAATAATAATAATAATAATAATAATAATAATAATAATAATAATAAGGACAAACATCAAAACAATAGTTTTAAAACAAATAATAATAATAATAATAATAATAATAATAATAATAATAATAATAATAATAATAATAATAATAATAATAATAATAATCCATCTATAAAAAGGGATTTTTAAACTACAAAAGACACAAAGCATATTAGATATGAAGGATGGTTTGGTCTTATTTAAAAGTTTTGTTTCCAAATAAAATCCATTCATGCTGACAGTCAATGATTTTATTCTCACTGCAAAATGTCTTTAAAGCTCTAAAATTGAAATGGAGAAAAAATAAAAGATTGAATCATACCAAAGTTTTAAATCAAATAAAAATTTTATTTTATTTCTAATAATCTCACTAATAATATCGAATTCTGGAAGTTAAATAAGGAAAGCGCATAGTGGCTCAATAAAAGATATATATATATATATATATATATATATATATATATATATATATATATATATATATATATATATATATATATATATATATATATATATATATATATGTATATTTGTGTATGTATGTATGTTTGTATGTATGTATGTAAAACATAACACTTGGCAATTTCAATTTATAACTACAATATGACATAGAACAACCAAAATACTTAGTACCATTGGACAAATAATCCTGAAAAATCTATTACATTTTGTCTATTTCTTTGGTTTGTCAATACATCGATGAAAACTCTAAAGTAATTTAATTTTCTATCATATAAAACAAAAATAATTCTTTGAGGACTAATAAACTAAAATGGGGGAAAAAATTGTAAATATTGTGTTTTTTCCTTTTTATATTATAATAATATTTTTTTGTTTGTTATTGAACGGAAATTTATAACCTAATAATCCTCTTACGACTTCAGTATTATAAGAAACTTCATTCAGGAGAGCTGACATTTCATTACAGTAACTCGATTGACTGATTATCCAAGAAATTTAAAAATCACTTAATTTTTGAATGTTATAAATGGAATTGTTCATGTGATGTGCAATATATATATATATATATATATATATATATATATATATATATATATATATATATATATATATATATATATATATATATATATATATATATATATATATATATATATATATATATATATATATATATATATATATATATATATATATATATATATATATATATATATATATATATATATATATATATATATATATATATATATATATATATATATATATATATATATTATATATATATATATATATATATATATATATATATATATCATTGCAGGAACATAAATATTTACAATAAGAGAGTGCACATTTTTTTTTTATGTCAGCGAAACACTTGTATATTTACTTTCAAATGCATATTTTTTTGAAGGCAATACAACAGAATTAAAACAAGCCTGACACAAAATATTTCATTAGAAAGAAATAAAATAGCTAAAACATTATCAAAAGTTTTTTTAATCCACAAAACATTTCTTACTGAAATTTATTCCCAAATTATTGGAACGACAACACGACCACAATCAAAGGAGTAATTCAAATTGAACTAAAAAGCCATTCAACTTATGACGAATGAGAAACACAATAACCTTACTTCGCATTTGGTAGAAAACTGGGGAATGAAACTGTTTCATACTTTATTGCCCAACACATTTGAGGCTAAAATTAACTAAGATAAAAAACACCAAAACACTCTCAACTATATCGCGACGTAATATTTGAGTTATATATATATATATATATATATATATATATATATATATATATATATATATATATATATATATATATATATATATATATATATATATATATATATATATATATATATATATATATATATATATATATATATATATATATATATATATATATATATATATATATATATATATATATATATATATATATATATATATATATATATATATATATATATATATATATATATATATATATATATATATATATATATATATATATATATATATATATATATATATATATATATATATATATATATATATATATATATATATATATATATATATATATATATATATATATATATATATTATATAAGACAGCTTTAATATTGTCCATTCACTCTTATCATTCCCTCACTAATACTAGCACACTCGTTTTATGTTCATAAAATATTTCTTGGAAATGAGGTTGAATCGATACTTACACCCTTTAATGCAAAATGTTCTTGGAATATTCTTGGAAAGAACAAAACATTTGTTCGGTCTCTATTCAAGATTGTCTAATTCAATTTATTGATCTTTCAAGCTCTTTTGGATATATATATATATATATATATATATATATATATATATATATATATATATATATATATATATATATATATATATATATATATTATTTTCTTATGTTTAGTTTTCTATACAATAAGTAGCTCTTAGAATAGTCCAGCATTGGTCATAACCATATTTATCAAAAACTTTTAGACCTCCAATCTTGGAGATTAAGAGGTTCTGTCTCATCTCACCAACCTCTATCAACAGAAAATTTAATTTTTCAAATGACTATTTTCAATGCCTCAAAAACTTAGTTCTTTACCTATCATATCATATATTTCATCATTATATTTCTCCACACAACTAGATATGAACATAAAACATCTTCGAAAACACATAACTGAAACTTTCGTCTGGCTTTGATATTTATTCACTTTAACTTTCTCCTCATCTTTCTTGGTAGATCTCATCTTTTCTCTCACTTTAAAAAGCTTCAAAATTTATGTTGTCAGGTGTTTTGAGGAGCTTTACGAATATCTTAAGAATATAGGATGTTTATCCTTGTTTGGAATACTCATGTCAGGTCTTCTGACATGGATACAATCAGAAAAAAACTTCTTGTATAAGAAGAGTGAAGAATTTTTCGCCTTATCATCTCTCCTGCTCTTACTGAATCTCTTCAGTCTTTATCTGCCCATCAAATTGTTTCATCACACTCCTTACACTATTTCAATTAAAACGAAAATGCTTTTCTGAAAACTGGTTGAAAGCATTCTCCTTTGAAGAGTGTTCATCTTTACACACATCCTCCCCTTTCCCCAGTCCACTTCTCTGATACCTGATTTTCTCATTCTTTCACGTGCATACAGTGAAAGAGTCTCGTACGCGGTTACTTTTTCTAATTTTCCAATTTCTATTCATGAAAACAAGAAGATATAGAACAATTCACAGAGCTTAAGAAAACGATTCGAAGAATTCAGAGGTAGAAAGAATTTAAGTGTAAAAAGGAAAGAAATGAAAGTTGAGAAAAAATCTTCTATATCAAGTTGATTTCCAAGATGGTCAGGAAATAGTATTACCCTTAGGGAGCAGTATTATCTATTCAAGGTTATTATATAGATAAAGAGATGGTAGGTGTATTGACTAGCTATATCTAGAGAGCAAGAGGAAAGCCATTAGCGGTGATGAACATTTAAATCACCATGAATTATGATTTCATATATAGAAGTTAGGTAGTAGAAGAAATTTAAGAGTGAATAAGCAGATTTGGGAGATTAATAATCAGGACAGATGAATTTAGCCCCAGGCGGGCAACATATTCCAAGTCATATAATGGAGGATTCAAAAAACTTCAAGCTGTAGATACGAGATCAAGCAATGTCTTTCCACATCATTATCATCCGAAATTTACTGAACACTGAGGATAGAGCGAGTAAGATAAAGCAGATTAAAGTTTTCTGTCAAAACTCTCAAAGATTTGAGTTCTAGAGGAAGAAAGTTGGTGTTCAACAAAATGGAAATTAGAGTAATGGCTGTGAAAGTTGCAAATATTAATATTAAAGGCCGTGAACTAAAAAAAAATAGTCAACTCATAAGTGATGATGTGCGGAGTGGGAGATTTGGAAGTATTTTTGGGATGCGTCTCCTCCGAGGCTACTTTTGTTGTTGCAATTTTCTATAGCTGACAAGGAGTATATATATATATATATATATATATATATATATATATATATATATATATATATATATATATATATATATATATATATATATATATATATATATATATATGTATGCGTATGTGTGTGAATATAAGATAAAATTTCCAAGAGCAATGACGTATTTATAAAATATTGTTAAAGTAATCAAATCGCACGCTAAGTAAATGAAAAAAAAAACGACTTAATAATAATAATAATAATAATAATAATAATAATAATAATAATAATAATAATAATAATAATTAATAATAATAATAATAATAATAATAATAATAATAATAATAATATTAATAATATATAATAATAATAATAATATAATAATAATATTAATAATAATAATAATAATAATAATATTAATAAAAATAATAATAATAATAATGATAATAATAACAATAATAATAATAATAATAATAATAATAATAATAATAATAATAATAATAATAATAATAATAATAATAATAATAATAATAATAATAATATTTTTGTAAATGAAAACAGTGAAATATGAATCAAGTGCAGCATCCATAAGTATATAAAGTATCCTTAATTTTAAGTTAAAAGTTCTTTTAATTAATCAACACAAAACTAAAACTTCTTTATAAAACAAAACAAAAGATTTGTTTTTATTTTTCATTTGCAATTCGATTATGTTTTAGCAGCAACAATAGAAGCTTCAAGCGGATTAAACTTGATCAAGAGCCATTCTGTATTTGTTAATGTTTATGCATGCCTTCTAAAACCGAAAAAAAAATAGATGAGTCATGTATGCAAAATAGTAATCCGATCGAAATCTTTTGCGTTTCAGATTTTGTATATATTAAATTATATATATATATATATAATATATATATATATATATATATATATATATATATATATATATATATATATATATATATATTATATTATATATATGCTGCGCTTATCTACGAAATTTGCATTAGGTGGAACTTTTAGGGTTTTTTATTCTATTATTGGTCAAACACCCCTTCCCTGAATACGGTTCTACCAGTTAGTGGTAGTGATATATATATATATATATATATATATATATATATATATATATATATATATATATATATATATATATATATATATATATATATATATATATATATATATATATAGTTAAATGTATTTACAATTATGTTGCTACATATATACCTCAACTACTCAGTTCTTACATCTTTCTATTCGAAATAATCTTGCATGCAACTACTATAATTTCTTCGAAAACACACAGCTGAATCTTTCCTCTCTTCTTAATTTTCTTTGTTTTTACTTTACATGTGATCTTTGTAGGTAGTATTTTATCTAAGTCAATTAAAGGGACCAGAAGGATAATAATAGATCAGTTAATCCATGGCCATCATTCTAGAATCGGTTAATTGCTGTTGGATAGAAATATTCTTAAAATAGAAAGAAATTAATGGTGGAGTCTCCGGCATAATAGGTGATGGATCATTTATGAAAATAAAAAAGAAATTATGAGTAAGACAGAATCCTGTGTTGATACATTTAAAGTGACTAACTATCATGGCTGCTACAGAGCTGCAGGAAGGTAAATTAGAAAGAGGGAAGAATACCTATTAGAGGAATGTTTAGAAATCAAACCTTCGTCATGCCAGAATCTACTGAAAGTTTTCGGTTTTTTTTTAGCGACTCGGCGAAAAATTCTCCGAGAATGTCAAGTGAAGAGCACCAAGAAAAGAAAGAAAGAAAGAAAGAAAAAAACATCATTGCTAGACTGTTCTTCACGGAAGTCAAATGACGATTTGAGATAAAATAAGAAAAATTGAAATATTTTTACGGATAAATTTTCAGCATTCAGCTTAGTTTCCATTATTTTCGAGCAAATGTATATTAACATTTAAATTTATATTTATAAATTTATTTTAATTTTATAATATTTACATTCCTAAAATTAAATTCTAAATTTAAAAAATAATAAATACTAATTTTGGATAACTCATCTCTTGAAGTCGGTCAGAAGTAATCAAATAATAAGTCTATTTCTAAAGAAAGAAATGGACTCTTCTTTCACTTCCTTATTCCTCTTCTAATTTCCCTTCCTTATTTCTCTTCTTTTCCTTTCCTGTCTTTCTCTTCCTTATTTATCTTCTTTTTCTTTCTTATCTTTCCCTTTCTAATTCCTTTATTTTCTTTGAATGCTTCAATATTTCTTCTGATGATTCTAACTTTTGTTTCCAATCTGTTTTTATGACATTGATAAAAAGTCTAATTAAATAATAAGTTTTAAATTCAGATTTTTTTACAAATTTTTAAATCATTTTCTCGTGAAGTTATTTAAAGCACTTGGGGAGTGAATAAAAAATGTTTTGAAGATGGTTCCAAAATTGTTAATTAGAAGTCTGGAAAACCAAAACATCGTTCGCAAAATTGTTTAAATTAAGAGCGTATATATATATATATATATATATATATATATATATATATATATATATATATATATATATATATATATATATATATATATATATATATATATATATATATATATATATATATATATATATATATATATATATATATATATATATATATATATATATATATATATATATATATATATATATATATATATATATATATATATATATATATATATATATATATATATATATATATATATATATATATATATATATATATATATATATATATATATATATATATATATATATATATATATATATATATATATATATATATATATATATATATAATATATATATATATATATATATATATATATATATATATATATATATATATATATATATATATATATATATATATATATATATATATATATATATATATATATATATATATATATATATATATATATATATATATATATATATATATATATATTTTATTGTACTGTGATTCGTCCTTTTTGCGTTACATCTCCCAGAATGCACTCTGGTGTGCTCTCGACCATATTCTGGAGTGTTTGTTGAACATATTTAGTGTACACTCCCAGTGCCCTCACACTTTTTCATATGCTTACCACAGACTTACAATCACTCACTTGATCATTTTCTTTCATCAATTTTAATATGGCGAAATGTAAACTTTCTTTGAGATGCTTTTTGGTGCGAGCATCCCCGCAATGTCTTTCACCTATTCTTTCCCTTGTTACCACTAGGGAAGTGTCTGAATTCGGGAATGGGGATCGTGTTACCAAGAATACCACGCAGACTTACTTTTGTGCACGAATTTTTCATCAGTTTCTTCAACATTCTCAGTCTTTCACTTTGTGGAACGCTTTCATTCTTCTTATAAACTTCACTTCTTGTTCTTGATAGAAACCCAGATATTTGTGCGCTCTAACAGCAAATCTTATTCTTTTTCCTCTTACTCTCTCTATCCTTCATTTTCATTTAATAAAGGCGAATTTCCAGCATTTGGGCTCATTAACGTTGTTTGTTTTTTTGTGTTTTATTTGGAATTGCAAATATATAAATAAATTCCTTTACTCTGTTTATTTATCTCATGACTTTATTAAATATCCTTAATTTTACGAGTAAGTAAAAAAAAAAATGAAGCTCATTCTTCCTTCATAGAACACAAATTCAGATCATCTCTCTGAGAAACATGTGACTATTACCGGTGGCAGTCGAGGATTTTACATGGACGGAACAATACATGGCCTTACAATTAAGGATGAACTGAGAGGATTAAGAGTATATATATATATATATATATATATATATATATATATATATATATATATATATATATATATATATATATATATATATATATATATATATATATATATATATATATATATATATATATATATATATATATATATATATATATATATATATATATATATATATATATATATATATATATATATATATACAACACTCATATTTAAATGAGAGCACGTCTCTGTACTAATAAAACGAAAGAAGAAGAATTAATTAGCTTACGTTTTTGCAATACTTTTGATTACTTTTGTCAAGAGGATAAAATTAGAAAAAAAAGGAACTGAAAATTGACGTCAGCAATTAAGTAAGAAGGTTCTGAAATAAAAATTAAATTGCTTCTTTATTAATAATATTGATATGTAATACTATATATATATATATATATATATATATATATATATATATATATATATATATATATATATATATATATATATATATATATATATATATATATATATATATATATATATATATATATATATATATATATATATATATATATATATATATATATATATATATATATATATATATATATATATATATATATATATATATACTATATATATATATATATATATATATATATATATATATATATATATATATATATATATATATATATATATATATATATATATATATATATATATATATATATATATATATATATATATATATATATATATATATATATATATATATATATATATATATATATATATTATATATATATATATATATATATATATATATATATAATATATATATATATATATATATATATATATATATATATATATATATTATATATATATATTGCATTTATTGAAGTTTTACAGTTATGGTTAAGATTATGTTTAATAGTTTTTGAGTAATTGAAGATAACCTCATTTTCTACGCCTCACTTAAAAATATGAGAAAGACCAAAGGTCAGTTGGTCCAATGATATCCTCCAAGCATTGTTTTTAGCCGTTATGTGTGTCTTCCTTCAATTTGAATAGTGTAATGTAGGTTAGAGTCGTAGTCAGGAGAAATATAGGTAATGAATGTAGATCACAAGTGTAGAATAGAAAAGGTACTGGAGATAGGACATAATTCTAAAGAACATCAATATTGATAGATTCAAAGGATGAAAGCTGGCCATCTACAATTTCCGAATATATATATATATTCTTGTAGATGGACAAGAATTAAAATAAATTAAAGAGAATATTACAAAGAGCAGGAAAGATTTCAGAAGTGGGAAATTTAGAAGTTAAATGTTTGTGAGACTCTGTCGAAACCTTTTTGTATGTCCAACTCCACAGCATAGTATTCATCAAAATACCGTAGAGAAAAGGAGGGATAGTACGTTAGAAGGGAAAGAAAATTGCCTGTCTAGTGGTACTTTCAAAGCCACATTAGCGACATGTGATATATGAATGGAGTATTTAAGTGAAAATATTTTCGATTCTTGCAGGTACGAATGATCAGATTAGATAGGAGGAGGCAAAGCATTTTACTAGGCAAAATAAAATCCGAAGTTAAAATATTATTTTTTAGTTAAAAATCAGTTTGTCACTTTCTCATTATTATAATAAGTGTATAGAAAATTCAAAAAAAAAAAAAAAAAAAAAAAAAAAGATTCTCAATTCCCCCCTCCCTCCCCCACTTCCTGAAATTAGGTTTGAGATTCTGCGGTATGACAATGGATGGACAGAAATTTTTTACCTAGGGACAGCGATGTACCCATTATACGGGCATATATATATATATATAATATATATATATATATATATATATATATATATATATATATATATATATATATATATATATATATATATATATATATATATATATATATATATATATATATATATATATATATTATATATATTATATATATATATATATATATTAATATTTATAAGTAAAATGATTAACAATTACCAACAATGTTAGTGATGCATATACCTTCTTAAAAGGTAATTCGTATCCAAAGAGCTACGATGACGAAACAATTGATCTTCCATATATAAAGGAGTTCTCCATACAATCGTTCCTTTGAGATAAATTTGTGCAAGTAAATAACAGTGCAATCATTGGCTTTCTACTTATCAGAAGAACACGTATTGTGTTCGTATAATTATATCAATCAGTACGTAGATATTTATTTTATTTATTTATTTATTTTTTTTTTATTTATTTATTGGCTTAGATTGTATTTAAAGTTAAATAAGCTATCACTTATAAAAAGAATGTTTTTTAAGCAATAAATATAACTCAAATACTAATGCTTTCTTTGTAGGTAAAAACAATTCATTTTTATAAGATAGGTTTACACTTTTATTAATATAAAGACAGACGTTATTTTTTAAACATATTTTATTCCAACTTTTTTATTTTTTTTTTAAATTCTTTTTTTATTTTATTTTTTGTCACTGCTTTCACAATCACTTATTTTTCACTAAATTTTATATTTATTACCTTATATTTACAGGTAATAATAGCCAACCTAATTCAAATAAAAGATATGAAGAATTGGTTTGCATTAAAAATGCTTTTTCTTCTCCTGGTAAGCTCAGCATTCGCAAGAATTCAAGATCTCTCCCCAAGACGTGAGTTCTTATATATATATATATATATATAATATATATATATATATATATATATATATATATATATATATATATATATATATATATATATATATATATATATATATATATATATATATATATATATAGTGAGATTTTTAATGATGGTTTAAGTTTGTCTGTGCTGAATATTTGCATGTTGATTGATTGTTTCATAATATCTAATTTTAACAAAATGTCGAACAGAGCCACACCTTCCTTGTTCATGTCGATCAATCGAACAAAATTGGAACATTTGTGCTCGGGATTACGAAACAATGACTACATTTGAAATATGTAAGTATAATATTTGGAACCTTTATTATTATTATTATTATTATTATTATTATTATTATTATTATTATATATATTATTATTATTATTATTTATTATTATTATTATTATTATTTATTATTATTATTATATTATTATTATATATTATTATTATTTTTTTTTTTTTTTTTTTTTTTTTTTTTTTTTTTTTTTTTTTTTTTTTTTTTTTTTTTTTTTTTTTTTTTTTTTTTTTTTTTTTTTTTTTTTTTTTTTTTTTTTTTTTTTTTATTTTTTATTTTATTATTATTTTTTTTTTTATATTATATTATATATTATATTCTGTATGCTATTATTATTATTATATTATTATAAATTATATATTACTTATATATTATTATATATTATTATTATTATTATTATTTATTATTATTTTATTTATTATTATTATTATTATTATTATTATTATTATTATTATTTTTATTATTATTATTATTATTATTATTATTATTATTATTATTATTATTATTATTATTATTATTATTATTATTATTATTATTATTATTATTATTATTATTATTATTATTATTAATTTATATTATTATTTATTATTATTATTATTATTATTATTATTATTATTATTATTATTTATTATTATTATTATTATTATTATTATTATTATTATTTTCATTATTATTATTATTATTATTATTATTATTATTAATATTAATATTGTAATTATTTTTATCATTGTTATTTCAGGGGACTGTGTTTTGGAATATTGCGCAATGTTCATAAACAAATAACCGAACACCAATACGAAGACTCGAATATAATGTTAATAAAATTGAAATTTTTTCTTGATTATTTTTCTTATTATTAATTCCATTTTCAATTTATCATTCATATTACATTTATTTTAATTAATTAATTTTTTTTTTTTAATTTTTACTTTTTATTTTCTATAGTTTTTACTATTTTTAATTTTAAATTAGGATTAGCTTTTTTTGTTCGTATATAAGTTAGTCAGTTTACAAGAATGGACGCCATTTCGCCACTGAGCTTTAAAAAGCAAATAATTTCATTGTATATATTTACTTAAAACTATTGTTTGTTTGCTTGTTTTTTTTCTGATATTATCATGTTTTTATTTGTTTGTAGTTTCGCATGTTCAAATGCTAGTTGCTCTTACTTTCACATATTATCATGTTTTCTGCTTGTCGTTTCTCTTTTTTTCAGCTTGCTTTAAAACTAAATACGTAGATTATGCTAAAGATTTTACTTTATTACTTAAAATTTTGCTTACGTTAGTCGTTTTCATATATTGTTAGGCCATTATGTAAAATATATATATATAATATATATATATATATATATATATATATATATATATATATATATATATATATATATATATATATATATATATATATATATATATATATATATATATATATATATATATATATATATATATATATATATATACTATATATATATATATATATATATATATATATATATATATATATATATATATATATATATATATATATATATATATATATATATATATATATATATATATATATATATATATATATATATATATATATTATATATATATATATATATATATATATATATATATATATATATATATATATAATATATATATATATATATTGCTTAGTATTACGGTTGTATATTAATTACTGTTGGCATTTTGTGATCATGTTATTTACATTCTGAATTTCAAATTTGTTAATTTAGCTCTTTTAATTAAATATATTCATTTATTCTATTTTAATTATTATCATTAAAATTTATAGAGTTTAGAATTATAAATTAATGTATTAATTAAATTTAATTAGTTCGTGTTTACCATTTGATTTATATTTAGAAAGGAAGTAGTTTTTTATTAGGTAATTAAATTTAAATGCGCATCAATTACCGTAATTAGAATTAGAACAAGTTTAGTTGAAAGGTAATTTAATATATATATATATATATATATATATATATATATATATATATATATATATATATATATATATATATATATATATATATATATATATATATATATATATATATATATATATATATATATATATATATATATATAAAGAGAGAGATAAATTTTGATAGGTAGATAGATATAAAGATAGATAGATAGATAGAAATATTGATAGACAAACGTTTATACAGATATACATTTATAAACATATTAAAAATTTATACAATACGAAATTCCGACAGAAGTTTGCTAGAGTAGCTTTAGAACTAAGTTTTTTTGATGTTTAAATAAAAATAAATAAATAAATTTCTTATCATGGCAGATAAAAAAATGAAAATTATGGAAATAATACCTTTTTATGGAGAACCTTAACTACACTTCTTTCAATATGTGGTTATATATATATATATATATATATATATATATATATATTATATATATATATATAATATATATATATATATATATATATATATATATATATATATATATATATATATATATATATATATATATATATATATATATATATATATATATATATATATATTATATATATATATATTGAAAAGTAATAATAATAATAACCCAAGTAAGGGGTTCCAAGCACCCTCCTATGGATTTAGATAAGTACCGAGTTGCTACACTGATTCGAAGCAGAAGTGCTTGAAAACCGTTCTATTATGCCTTCTTTTCTCAGGAAGGTGGCGTAGCTCGGTGATAGAGCCTTAATGTGCATTGATTAACGGCGACGCTGTTGTTCAATGGGTTCGAATGCTGGCGTGGGGAAAATTTTCTGTCTTATATTGCTAATTGAGTCGCAATAGTTGTTTTTGGTTGGTTGCTCCTGCAACTCAGGAGCACCCAGCAGAATGCCATAGTAGCCCCATTAGAGGTTCCAAGCACTTCTCATATATTTATATATATATATATATATATATATATATATATTATATATATATATATATATATATATATATATATATATATATATATATATATTATATATATATATATATATATATATATTATATATATATATTATATATAATATATTATATATATAATATATACTATATTAAATTATAATAACATAATTCAATTCACTAACTACTAAGGCAAATACTCGTATATTTTTTCCCTATTTTAAATAAATTAACCTAACCTAACATAAACCAAAAACTACTTCGAAAGTAAAAGAGCAATATAGTGAAGTTAGTTTTAAATGAGGTTAGGAAAAGCTTATGTTTTGCTCAGAATCGTCACCATCTTTAAAAAAAAAATAAATAAATAAAAAAAGTTTTTCATATGCAATTCAACTTCAAGTATTGAATTATATATTTGACTTGATTTTAGCTCTTACAAGCATAAAACTTCATTTGTATTTTGTTTATATGCTGGAAATTTAAAATACCTTTTATAAAGCATAGAAAGGTCACTTCTATAGTACATGCTCTGAGAATATTTTACGCGTATATTCATTATTACCTTTCAGAATTGCTTATCTGTTAAAATTTGTGAAGTAAGAATATTAGTTTTCTTAAAACTATATTGTTCATTCTTTACTTTAAAATATATTAAAGGTTTAAAAAAAAAACTCGATCAAGCTATATCAATTTTATAGAAGTATATACATCCCAGATAATAATAATAATAATAATAATAATAATAATAATAATAATAGTAATTGAAATTATATAAATATGCGGTTTTGTTTATTATTTATTCATATTTAATGAAACCATCACCAAAAGTTACACATCTATTTAATTTACTACATTCCTTCCCAGAAGCTCAGATTCTTTACGCTGGAATGAAATAAAAAAAAAAACATAATTAAAATATAAATTAGTATATATTATTATATTTT
>SEYY01022901.1:40000-45000 GCA_009176605.1 Armadillidium nasatum | reverse complement strand
AAACAAAAAAATTAATTAAAAAAAACTGCTCTTAAGGATTTTTTATTTTTGGTGGGTGTATAGAGGAGGGACAGGGCTACAGCTTTTTCTTTCTACATTATGAAATGCAATTTGTTGTTTTCGAAACATAGTCTCTCAAAATTTGAAAATTTTGAAATTTCTTCAAAAATTAATAATTTTTGATAGGCTATATATCAAAACCAACAAATAACATGGAATGATGTATTGAGAGAAAATTTTAGCCCTATCCCTCCTCTATACACCCACCAAAAATAAAAAATTCGTTATGTGTATTTTTCTTTTTTTTTTTTGGAAGTAGTGAGTCAAAGCAATGGACGGTGAGTCACCAGGTGTTTGGCACACATGATGCGCTATGCTATGTGTAATTAAATATTTACTCTTGACAATGCGAGAAAAATAAAAAGAAATTAGATATTCATTTTTATCCCAGCGACTCTTTTTTACAATAGACTCGCAAAAACCGCATTTTTTTGCTACTCTATATAGAAAGGAATTAGAACATTTTTTTTTTTACAGTGTATTTAAAATTTCAACCATTTTTACCACGAGTGTTTAAATTGAACTCTTATTATTAAATACTTACTCCTGTTAAGAATATATCTACATTCATTGCAATCGTGTTTGAATTCACACTGATTTGCTAGCTTTTGAGCCACTGCCGCCAATTCATTATCCCATTTCTGTGTGGTAGAAAAAATGTATAAAATATCTCACCAATTTAAAATATAATTTCTACAATAAATTTAATAATAACAGACAGATAAAAACTCTTAACATAATAATATATATATATATATATATATATATATATATATATATATATTATATATATATATATATATATATATATATATATATATATATATATATATATATATATATATATATATATATATATATATATATATATATATATATATATATATATATATATATATATATATAAAAATTCAGTTTCAGAAATATTTAAATTCTTTAAATTTCAACTTTAAAAAAATAATTAAAAGAAGCACGAGCTTTCAAGCTCATATCCGAAGTTCATCATTGGTACTATACTAAGACTATAAGAGTGAGTCTGAATCGTCTAAAAGGGGATGGGGAAACGCCCTCAGCTTAATTAATTAATAATCGTCTAGCAACCTGAGCCAGTTGCCAAAATATAGAATCTTCTTTACTTATCTTCTTTTTGTCATTCAAATCGTCACAGATTTGGAGTTAAAATTAACAATAATATTTGCTAAAAATCTATCACACAGCTTCTTAATGACCTCGTGATTTTAAAGATTTTTTTTAAAAATAGTTGTTTCTGTTGATATTATTATTATTTAAAATTAATTCGAAGTAGGGAATTTGTAGGATGGAGTTTTTATTACCACTTCTCAAACTGTAACGATGTTTATAAATTCTTCTCATGATGCTCACTGTATCTAATAACTCCGAATTACAGTCAGCACACTGGATAATGTATACTCCTCCCTCCTCTATTAAATTAGTTGGCTTTTTCGGCTTTAAGAGTTTTTTTCATTTTGCATATAAATGTGAGAACCAGATTTATCTCTTCAAATGAAGACATAATTAACACTGCTATAAACTTCTGCAGGTAGCACCAAAGTTTCAAAACTGAAAAATTTAAGTGAGACTGAGGACTAGTTTTTTTTGTTTTTTGTTTTTTTTTAGACGTTTTGGTGCTTTTTTTCCAACAAAAATTAGAGAGTTACATAAACTTTAAAATATGTTTTGGTTTATATGACTTCATCATTTAAATATTGATGGTTATATACGGTAACATACTCTATATGACAGCAAAAAATATCACAAAATAACAGTCCTCTATTCTAATATTAAGGAAATACAAATGTATTAAAAATCCCCCCCCCCCCAAAAAAAAAAAATTTATTTTGAAACTTTCTTTTTACTGATTTTTCCATGGTAAATTCAAAGAGGAATATAACTGTTCAATTTCGTCAAAATGTATTTAGGAAACCTGCTCACAATCAAAATAGAAAATACTTCATTAACATGTCTATAACATTTATAATAATTACTAATGCTACCCAAGGAGAAAGATTCAATCTCTCAATTCCATGAAAATGTTGCTAAGAATAGGTGATAAGGGGTACACCATACTGAAACATTTTTCAGTTTAAATATCTGTTTTCGAAGCGAAAATAGACATGTGATATGCATAATTCTATGTCTTTTGATAGGGCATTAAAACTATACTGGCAAATCAAAATCAGAAACAACAAAAAATTCTTTCAAACCAATTTAACGTCAAGTTTACTGGCACAATAGTGAAAAGGGGATACTATATCAAATATAAAAAAATGGCTTGATATATATATATATATATATATATATATATATATATATATATATATATATATATATATATATATATATATATATATATATATATATATATATATATATATATATATATATATATATATATATATATATATATATATATATATATATATGTTATGTTTATAATTTACGTTTTCTATAAGTAACTTTTAAAAATAATTGAAGGAATAACTTTTTTTTTTAATTTCATACAAATGACGTAAAATATTACGTTGAACGAAAAATAAATGTTATTAAAAAAAAATAAATAAATAAATAAAACTATAATTATATATGGATAGCATTTGCATTTTGTTTTCATATGTAATTTAATTTATGCACCTGTATATTCTAAAAACTGTACCTTTGCCTCTAAATTGCCAAAAAAATAAAAATAAATAAATAAATAAAATAAAAAAAAGAACAATAATTATAACTAATGAATTCGACGTTTCCATATTCATTAATGTATATTTTTTTTAAAAAAAATATGTATAATGTATATTTTTTTAAAAAAATATTCCTTGTTATTAACTAGATAGGGGTGATATAATAAAAATCAAAATTAATAAATATGTAGCTTTTTTTTTACGTAATTTTTTTTCTCAAAAATATCATGATATATATATATATATATATATATATATATATATATATATATATATATATATATATATATATATATATATATATATATATATATATATATATATATATATATATATATATATATATATATATATATATATATATATATATATATATATATATATATATATATATATATATATATATATATATATATATATATATATAATATATATATATATATATATATATATATATATATATATATATATATATATATATATATATATATATATATATATATATATATATATATATATATATATATATATATATATATATATATATATATATATATATATATATATATATATATATATATATATATATATATATATATATATATATATATATATATATATTAAATGTAACGTCACTGTCTTCATATTTTTAAGTTTAGAAAATCATAAAAATAGTACTTAAAAAAGAAAATGAATTAAAATTAATATAAACTTAATATAAAAATAATATAAACAGTACTTAAAAAAAGAAAATGAATTAAAATTAATATAATGTGTACCCCTTAGCAGCCCCTTATCAGAGTAATGTACAGTCGTGAACAGAAGTTCGTTCCTATTAAGGTGGAAATAAATATTTATATAAAATGGAGATCATCTCAGATTCAGCCAATCACAGTTCAATTAAGCCCCTCTCAATGTTTTTATTCTCTTTTTATTCAAAATAGAGCTTTTATGAAATGATCTCCATTTTATATAAATATTTATTTCCAACTTAATAGGAACGAACTTCTGTTCACGACTGTACATCTAACAAATTATTAATATTGTATTTAGTAGAATAGGACCTACTGAAACACTGTAATATTTGTAATTGTTCTTTTGAATAAAAAAATATTAAAATATTTTATCGAGTTGGGGGTAAAAATTAATCAACGTCCAACGATATTTTTTGGTAAATTATTGAAATCTGAAATACCGTTTTACTTTTGAATTTTAACTTCAGATATTTAGAGTAAAAGGCTGGTGAGTTATATAAAATTTATTAATTTTAAAATTTCAATAGAAATATTTTGTTTAATTTAATTATTAGTTTTTTTGTTTATTTATTTGAAAACTGTACGAGTAAGACCGTGACTCAACAGCCGTTATTAAACACAAATTTCATTTAATTAAAAAAAAAATAAGTAAATAAATAAATAAAAAATAAATATAATCATATAAGCTATCTAGTATCTATAAATATAAACTTATTCAATAAAGTTTATTGTAGTTGGCTTGTTGCATAAAAAAAAAAAAAAGATCAAAAGAGAATAAAAAGCTTCTGGTTTGAAATGTTTCAGCATTCAGCAATCTATTACAATTTTTTTTTTTTTTTTTTTTTTTTTTTTTATTTTTTTTTTTAGATTAATTTTTTAAAAAAATAATTGATTTAATCGGACCAATTCACTTACATTTTTTATTCTATTCAAGGCTCTAACTGTCTCTATATTTTTATTTTCTAATTAAAATTACTGTTTTATTTTTCTCCAAAATTTAAGCTGAGAGTTTCAACAATAAAAATAAATATTTTTTATTTTATTTTAATATTTATCTATCTTAATAATATAATAATAAAACTTAAATAACACCACAGAACCCTGAAATATTCTTTAAAATAATAATATAATATAGTTTATTTATTTATTTTTTTTAAAATTTAAATACAGCGAATTTGTTCTAACAGTCGCATTTTCGTCATTTTCATATAAAAAAATTCAAAATAGCTTTTGTGCTTTTTAAAAAATTTATAATTTAAATAAACTACTTAATTATGCTAATTAACTAATTATATTTACTTATTAATTATTACTTAGGCGAATAAGCTTACTAATAATAAGGCTTGTAACTAAAAAAAATAAAACAAATCATGATTTTTTAATTTGATTCATATATAAAAAGAAATCCAAAAAATCCCCAACTCTAAAAATTACTCATTAATATAGTAACAAATTTCAAATAAAGTAACAAAAAATAACATTAATA
>SEYY01022901.1:27500-30000 GCA_009176605.1 Armadillidium nasatum | reverse complement strand
GAAAATTAAACAGTCGCATCCGCATCTACACTTTCTAAAATTCAATATCTGTCTCCTTATCCGCATCCACATCCGCATCCGCATCCGCAAATGAGAAAAAATGATTTCCGATCCATCACTAATATATATTTATATATACAAACAATATTAGGTTGCCCGGATACAAATATGATATGATCTCTTTGATATCTTTTATTCTATAAAATATTTTCCATTATTATTTATGACTTTTGCCCATTCATCAGGCAATTTAAATATTTTATCAGCATAAAATTTGGCTGGTTTTGAAGAATAAATGTTGTCTAGGTGCATTTAGACCCCCATCTAAATCATTAAATATTTTTCCTTGCAATTACTTTTGTAGAAAAAGACAAGTGGTAGTGGATTGGTGCAATTTCAGGGGAGTATGGAAGAGGGAGTGAAAGACCCCAGCCAAGTTCAAGTAACTTTGTTCGGGTAGCTAAAAACATAAGCAGTCTGACATTGTCTTGTTCGAACACTACCCCTTTCCTGTTATCGATTATTCGGCCTTTAAATTTTTTTCCTTTTTCTCTCTTTTTTTTTTTTTTTTTTTTGGGGGGGGGGGGCGGTCAGATTTGCTGGCTGACGACAGTACCAGAACTTGATATTTTGAACCGGAACTATCTGAAATTAGTAAGAGTCTTTTTTTTTCTGCTAAAAAATGAATAACAAACTCTCATTTGTCAAAACGAAAGCTCTTTGTATAAACAAAACGATCAAAATTTGTTACGTAAGTCATAAGAATGAACTATAATGCACCTAGCCATATATATATATATATATATATATATATATATATATATATATATATATATATATATATATATATATATATATATATATATATATATATATATATATATATATATATATATATATATATATATATATATATTATATATATATATATATATATATAATATATATTTTTTTTAATTTTAAAACAATTAATATAATTATATATTAATATTATATATATTATATATATATATATATATATATATATATATATATATATTATATATATATATATATATATAATAATATATATATATATATATATATATATATATATATATATATATATATATATATATATATATAATATATATATATATATATATATATATATATATATATATACTCATTTCTTTTCAATTTTCAGAAATAATTACAATGAAATACATTTTGCTTCTTGCATTTTTATTTCTGATGTGTGAATTGAGCTACCAGCAAAGTAATCAATATTACTGTTGGATATCCATAAATCACTCGTCTGATAAGTCTACTAAATATATTCTTAATTGCATTCTTACAAACGGCGAGGAGCAAGATATGCAAGAGTTAGAAATTCTAGATTGGCATAATTCCATTAGAGAAAAGGTTGCAACAGGGATGGAAACAGGCGCTAAAGATGGAAAAACACTCCCTAAGGCTTCAAATATGCATAAATTGGTATCATGTTTCAACGTGATATAGTTCATGAATTAAATTTTCACCTATATGTATGTATGTATGTATGTATGTATGTAAGTATGTATGTATGTATGTATGTATGTATGTATGTATGTATGTTATGATTGCTATCAATAATAAAGACGTTCCTGGTTAGAACCAAATTTTAAATATGAATAATCTTGCGAAGAGAAAAAAAATTTTTTTTTGATGTAAATATTTCTTATATGAGACAATTTATAATCAGTACCAAAAAAAAAAAAAATAAATAAAAAAAAAAAAATAAAATAATGAAAATATGCGAAGCTTAAAACGTCCAAATAGTGGTCCAAATATGAAAGAATTATTAAATAGAACTGAAAAGCTAAATAGAAGGGTGGAAATAGACACGACAGTAAATTAAAGGAGAAGAGAAAAAAAAGAAGAATGAAGGAATTATCAAATTATCCCAAAATTTTATGTTCTACGTCGGTAGAAGCTTTTGAACCCAAATCGTCGATAGGATAAATAGTCGACAGGTCAAAGGGCCGACATTTTTTAAAAAAATGTGTCGATTACTTTTCATTTCAATTTCAACGTGTCGACGCTTTGGACACATGGGAAAAGAAAATGTGTTGACCGTTTGACCAACATCGTATTTTATTTATATCGATACAATCGATATGTAAGTCTATTTTTTAAATTTTATTATTCTAATAATTATGAATATATCTTTTTAATTTTTAATATATTATTTTAGAAGATGCATGGCATAGGAACATTTGCTCACTGGGGGCTCTGACCCCAGTACCTCCCGACCTGTGAGTGATGATGATATATATTTATCGATTAATCGATATCAATTTACGGTGTACGTCGACGATTTGGACGAGTTATTAAAAAAAGTTGTCGGCCCTTTGACCTTACGAATAAAAGTTGTCGACTTTTTGGATGTCAAAAAATTTTGTTAATGACGCGTCGGTCCTTTGACCTGACGACTATTTACCTGTCGACCGTTTAGGGTAATCACGTTTTGAAGGATAGA
>SEYY01022901.1:10000-12500 GCA_009176605.1 Armadillidium nasatum | reverse complement strand
TAAATTTCTTATTGCGTAGGGAATATGAACATATTTTTTTAGTATGCGATGTACTTAGCAATATTTTAGGGATGGACTTTTTTCCATAAATATAATTTCTTATAAGATTTTAGTAACCATAGGATTATTGATGCCCAGACTGGTCTCTTCTGTGATGTAATTGTAGGAAATGATGTGGAATCGTTGCCCTTAAATAGAATTAAATATTTTTTAAATGCTACTTTCTTTCCCAAAGTATCTTTCGACCCTTCTCTTTACTCTATTCTATTATTTGATTTTAAAATATTATTTACTGATTTATATAAATAAAAGCACAGAACTATGCAATAATAATAGTACAATGATAAATGAGAATATTTTTAAAGGTAAAATTTATACTGGGTTAGCAAAATAAACAGTTCCTCATATAGGTATAATAATTTTAATAAATTTAAAAAATACTGGTAATAAATATAGAAATGATAATATAAATACTATTAATGATATTAATAATGATGAAAGCGATTATGAAAATAGCAAAGTGTTAAAATTTTCTCTTACACCTGCAGAAAAGGCAGTTTAATGTAAGAGGACCTCCCATAAGCATAAAAAGCCTAAGAATCTCTACGTGTCTATATGACAAAGCTAAGGAGGAGATAGGCACGTTAATTAATTCTTTCTCGTATTCCTAAAATTTTCATATACATTGAGGATATTCTTTCTTATCGCGACTCCAACTCATGAGGAGGATCTAAAGGTCTTAGAAATGATACTTGACAGGTTAAATGCTTTTAATTTAAGACTTAGTGCCTATAAGTGCCAAATTGGACAAACAAAGGTTACATATCTAGGTTTTGATGTGTCTGAAGGTTTTATGCTCCCTAATGAGGATAAAAGTCTTTCTATTTACATTCCAAAACCTAAGAGAATCAAAGATCTACGTTCTTTCTTAGGAAGTATAAATCATTTCCGATCTTCACTTCCTGGCATTTCTAATATCGTTTCTCCTTTTCTTTTTTTTCTCAAGGGTACACCAAACTCTCAAGGTAAAGTAATATGGAATCCTGAGGCTGAAGAACCCTTCAATCTAGCCGAACTGGCCCAGAAAAATGACACACCTTTGGGTTTTTCATCTAATAATGTCCAGATTTCTATTTTCACGGATTCCAGTCAGACTGGCTTGGCTGGTGCAATAGTTTCGACCGAAAATGAAAAACCTGTCCCACTTGGATTCTACAGTTATAAATCGAACCTAACTGGAATGAGCTATAATATTTTTTGCCTTAGTTTAAAGCATTAAGAAATTTCAGCATATTGTTGAAGGACGAAAGTGTCATACAGTCACTTAATTAAAAAAAAAGAGACTGATGCTAATCCCTTGTTAGGAAGAGAGCAACTTTTTCTAACTTTTCTGTCTGAATACGATTTGACAATATGCAATTTTAAATCTGACGAAAATATTCTAGCTGATTTTTTAAGTAGGAATCCTGCTCAACTGCCACTAAATGTTCACTAAAATTACCAATTCCTTCAACATCTTCAGGAAAAGCAGATGTAGAATTGACAACAAGCCTTTCACTTGAACTTGGAAGACAAGTTATTGCTACAGAGGTCCTTCCTGAAGTACCTTGCTATGAAGCCTTGGTTACCTCAGAGCTTTCACCCCAGAAAGATGGTTTAATAGAGGATGACTGTCATTCACTGACATATATTTTTCACATTTCTGCAAATGAAGTATTTAAGCTATTTCAGTGCAAAAATTATTACAAAGAACTGCAAGCAGTACAAGAAACTGATATTCATCTTCGAAAGTACTTAAAAAAAGCAAGAAAATACTAATATCAAGTTAACTAAGCGAAACTACTATTATAAAAATGACCTGCTATCTTTGGCTGTCGATGAATCTATCCCACCCTCACCTCATGTCTTTGTTCATGAATCATTCATTGCACCTGTTATCTCTTATTCACATTCCCTTGGGCATTTCGGAGTCAAGAAAACTCTGGCATCTCTTAAGAAATGCTTTGTATGGAAGGATATGCCTAAATAAACAAAGCAGTTTGCTCTAAGTTGTGATTCATGTCAGAGGTCTAAATCTTTACGCAAAATAAGTCCACCTTATGAGTCTTATAGGCCTGTATCTGAAAAATTTCAGGTTGTCCATATCTACATTCTTAAAATGCCTTCATACAAAAATTATAAATACCTTTTAACTTTAATTGATGGATTCTCTCGCTTTCTCTTTTCTCTCCCCATTGATAAACAGTGAAACTTCTACAATTGTGGAGGTCATTACCAGAGAATTTCTACTCATAGCTGGAGTTCCAGGACCTTATATTTCTGATCTTGGAGGACAGTTTATCTTTGATCTATTCAAAAGTGTTTATGAGGAGCAAAAATCCCGAGATAACTTTACTTCTGTCTATACCCCTCAGAGTAATGGCCTAATTGAAAACTCTCATAGAACCCTATTGAGGACTCTTCGAGGCATGCTGTCGGATGAGTTGGAAGATGTACAAAA
>SEYY01022901.1:0-2500 GCA_009176605.1 Armadillidium nasatum | reverse complement strand
TATATATATATATATATATATATATAATATATATATATATATATATATATATATATATATAATATATATATATATATATATATATAAGTAGTAGTGAAAACCCGGATAAAAAAACACCCATAACTTTGCTCGGTTTGTGTTCTGGATGGAACTCGTTCACTTCGAGTTTCCTCTTCTGCTTATTCAATTCTTTTTTTTTAAATGCTAAAGAAATTTAATAATTTTTTAATTTTGAAGAAATTTTAATAAATTTCTAAATAAAAAAAAAATGGGACTGGTGAGACTTGGTGGTCAATTAGAGAGAAATTGTTATAACAATGAATAATCAAAAAATTGATTTAAAATAAAAAAATATCAAATAAATATGGAGATAACTTTTAATTTTAATAAATGCTTTAGCTTATTTAAATATTCCGATTCGTTTTGTTTCCAGTGTAATTCTAGATCAAATATATGAGAGATTATTAAAATATTTTATAATCTTTGTTATAATGAAAATTGCGATAATAAATGGAAGTTGCAGAAAAGATTTAATCTAATTTTTTATCCTAAAAATAAAAAAACAATCATGATTATTTAATGATAATAAACCATTGAAATATAGGGGAGGAGCTTGGAGTTTCCTTTGTCCACAAAAAAATTCATGTTCAGACAATGCACTCCTTGTCCAGATAATGCTATTTTATGCGGTTTATCCTTATCTAATTTTATAGGTGGATAAAAAATTATTCTTAAAATCATATATGTATTACTAGATAACACAATGTTCATTTATTATATTACAGATGATAAATATATTTAAAGATTCTATTATATCTCTATCAAATATTCCTAATCTTAAACGTTCATCATTTATATCTTGTTACTTATTAAAAACGTTAGTGTTACCCGATTTAATTAAAGAAACTAATATTCTATGTCTATTAACAAGGTCATTAGGATCTGAAATAAAAATTTAAATCCCGTTCCTGAAATTTTAGAAGTATCTCTTAAACTACTTCTACCTGGTGTTCCCGCTTTCACTCTTAATTCTGATGTTTATTTCTTTAATTCATCCAAAAAAATATTATCAATTATATAATGTTTTATTAAAATTCTTATGTATTTTGCCTCTATTCGAGTTCCATCATCTTTTAGAAACGCTTTAGTTTTCAGCATTATTTTCTTATAATTATCAAAATCATTTTTGGGAACATCCCCTGGGTTTTTAAATGTGAAAAGTTTCCATAAACCTTCAGTACCTTTGTATTGTTTTTGTTTAATAATTAAATTATTACCATAAATTTTAACAATAGATATATTTTTTGAAAAAGGTCAGAAATGTTTATCAGTAGGAGAACTATGGAGGCTAGAGCAGTTCCTTTTAGTGAAAGTTCGCTTAATTCGCCGAAGAAAATCCGTGCAACGATCCCGAGCTGAATGAAAATTGGCAAGGTTGATAGGAGAAAGAGAGTTTTTCCATTAACAATAAGAATTGTCTCTCTCCCGAAGGACAAGAGAACAATTTCCATCGAACCACGGATTTTGAGGAGAAAAAGATTTAATTAAAGATGGAATGAATCTGCACGGCCCCTACCTTTTAGCAGAGACCTAAGCGTCCCTCGAGCCAAAACAAGATTCACTCCAATAGTAGTTTGCAAAGAAGCGACACATAGACCCCAATTAGCCCGATTAAAGTGCCTGAAATATATATATATAATATATATATAATATATATAATAATATATAAATAATATATATATATATATATAATAAATTATATATATATATATTATATATATATATATTTTACAACCGCACCCCTGTCAAGAGGGCCAGCTCTCTTCTCCAACTTCTTCTGTCCTCGAAAACTTTTCTCTCTTTCAGCTTCTGTATTGATGGCATTCCATGTCTCCTCAATAATCTCTCCACCGAGTTTTTCCACCTCTTCCTTGGTCTTTCTCTTGGTCTTGTTCCCTCCGGTCTCCATTCCCATCTTTTCTTGGCAACTCTCCTCTCCTGCATCCTCTCTAGATGTCCGAAACCACCTCTGTATGGCTGTGTCCATTTTATTCAGTATCGCTTTTACCAAAACCTCCTCTTTTTTCCTTTCGTTTCTTTGTATGTCCCTTCTGGTCCTTTCCACTATCGTTCTAATTACGTACATCTCCGCCGACTGTATTCTACTATCTTTCCTTGAGGTTGTGCTCCATGTCTCTGCTCCGTAGAGTAGAATCGATGTTTACTCATTCTCAAATATTACCCTCTTCACTTTCACACTCATTTGTCTATCTCTCAATATGGGATACACTGCTCTCACAGCTCTCCTGTATTGAGCTATTATGTTTGTGATCACCTTCCCATTTCCTCATTCTTTTTAAAATACATTAAACAGATAATTATATTCTCCACATCTTTATCTTAATCCCATCTACGACTATCCTCAGCTCTCTTTCTGCCTCTTCTCTATTGACTTCCATGATCTCGGTCTTTTCTATATTCATTGTCAATATATATATAT
>SEYY01022900.1:10000-14650 GCA_009176605.1 Armadillidium nasatum | reverse complement strand
TATATATATATATATATATATACATATATATATATATATATATATATATATATATATATATATATATATATTATATATATATATATATATATTATATAATATATATATATATATATATATATATATATATATATATATATATATATATATATATATATATATATATATATATATATATATATATATATATATTATATAATTAATATAATATATATATATATATATTATATTAATATATATATATATATATATATATATAATAATATTATATATATATATTATATATATATATATATATATATATATATATATATATATATATATATATATATATATATATATATATATATATTATTTCACCTTTGGTGAGTAAAGGCCGAAGGCCTGCTAAAATTCCACCTGAGTAGGGGGAAAGTCGGAAACCTGGTCAAATTAAAGGCCGACATGACGTGATACAGGTCGTTTGAAGGTATATAAGTCATAGGAAGTTGGGAAAATGGATGAAGGATATGTGTTCCAGACTTTACCAGTAGAATAAATGTAAGATTGAGAATAGCAGTTAAGTCTGGGGTAAGAGAATTGGATAGCGAAATGATGAGACTGTGTAGAAAGACGAGTCGCAAAAGCCCTTCTCAATGGAGGAGGTATGCGACGAGAAAGTTCAGAAGAGCAGTGTCCGTTGTAGAAGCGATAGTAAAGATAGAGTGGCTCAACAATTCGACGGGCAGAAAGAGACTGGAGAGAATTAACGAGAGCAGGAAAATTGATAAGGCGAAAAGCCCTAGACTTCACCTTTCACTCATACAGCTGTATGAGTGGAACCACTCCATACAGGGACGAACAACACCACTATACAGTGCAATCAACTGAGGTGGAGTGAAGGAATGTTTAGGCGCCTCAGAACACCCAACCTCTTAGATGCTTGTTTAGAAAGAGAAATAACGAGTAAACGAAACACCTAGAATATTAAGAAGAGTGTTTTTGAAGGAGATATCATAGTTGTGTGGAAGATTGTGTCGAGTGGAGAGATGGAGGAATTGAGTTTTTAAGGCATTGAAAACGACCATGTTTTCTCTGCCCCAATTTGAAATGCGAGAGATCAGAGATTAATTGCGTCCATTAACTGTTGTTGGGAAGGGCACCTTTCAAAATGAAGAGAGTAATAAAGGGCCACCAAGTCATCAGCATAGGATTGGATAGCAGATGAATTTATAAAGAGAAGGTTATTAATAAAAAGCAGAAAAAGTGTTATGGATAGAACAGATCCTTGAGGATTTATAGGATCCTATTAATAGATTCATAGGATGAACGGTGGCCGTCTATAACAGCTGCTATAGAACGATCGGAAAGGAAATCAGAGAAAAGACCACAAAGAGAAGGATAGATATTCTGAAAGAGGGAATTTTAAAAATCAAAGCTTTGTCCCAAACCCTATCAAAGGCTTTTGAAATGTCCAGCGCGATAGCAAAAAATTCCCCTAAATACCGTAGTGCGGAATACCAAGAGTCAGATGGAAGTGAAAGAAGATCACCAGTAGAGCGTTTCTTACGAAAGTCATCCTGTCTATCAGAGATAAGATTTGAAGAATTGAGATGTTTCCAAATCTTCCTGTTAAGGATAGATTCGAAAACTTTAGAAAGATCGGAGGTGCCAGAAGAACAATAACCAGAGAAAGAAGAATAACCAGAAAGATTACTGCATTTGCGGGAGAGAAAAGAGTTTAGTATTTCGAAGAATAGATTTTGCACGATTTCGAGATGAAATAAAAGTTGAATGAGTTTCGTGAGTTTGAAAACGACGAGTAGAGTTAAACCAAGGTTCGTTAGGTTTTAGCAAAAGAGAAAGAAAATTGAATGTACTCCTCTATGCCAAAGATGATCACCTCGGTTATGAACTCAGTTCACTCAGGAGGACCCCTCCAACGGAAACAGTAATCATTTCATTTAAAATCAATAAAGTTCAACCGCAAGTCAGACTAGTTAGTGACACCGAAATGCCAGAAATGTCTCCTCACCGAAGTCAGGGGCCATTTTTGCGGAACACATGAGGAGACATGACAAGATACAGAGATCGGATGAACCAAAGGAGGAAAGAGTTTAACAGTGTAAGGAGAAGGATAAGAAGTTAGGAAAAGATCAAATATTTGGGTTCATCAACAAGACGGTCAGGGATACTGGTAGGGAGATGCACAATTAACACAAGGTTGTTCTGGATATAAAAGTTGTAAGCAAGTTCATCGGCTGCATCATAAGAGCTAGATGAAAGCCATTGGCGGTGTGAACATTGAAATCACCAAATATGATGATTTCGGAGAAAGGAAAAGAAGAAAGAATGTGTTCTATTTTGGGGTATTCGATATTCGATATTCGATATTCGAAGAATTTTGAATAGTCTGTAGAGTTATTAGATAAGTAGACAGAACAAATGAATTTAGTTGTAAAGTTGCAAGAAAATTCAGAAGACTCCAAATTAAAGACTCGAGAACAGACAACATCATTACGTACAAATTTGCAGCATTCACCTTGTGCTGAAAATTGAGGATAGAGGCAGTAGGAGGAAACAGAGTAGGGTTTGCTGTAAGAGCACACAGACACCTGAGTTTCACTTAAAAACAAGAGACGGGTCTAGAAGAGAGCTGGTGTTCGACAAAGTTGAGATTAGACGAAAGACCGCGAATGTTGCAGAAATTAATATATATTATATATATATATATATATATATATATATATATATATATATATATATATATATATATAATATATATATAATATTATATATATATATAATATATATTATAAATGCCGGCTAGTAGGACCTCATGGTGAATGCCGGCTAGTAGGACCTCATGGTGAATGCCGGCTTGTTGAACCCTTGAGGAAATGCCGCTTTGTAGAGATGCCGGGTTTCTAGGCAGCACTTTTCTTCATTCCCTATGGAGGCTCTGTAGCCTCAGATGGAAGGCTACTTTAAAGGAGGAACCACAGTCGAGGGCAAATGGGCTGCCAAACTGGGTTTCCTTTTTGGTAGCAGAGGCGTTGGAACTTCTTCTTGTAGGGAGCAGCTTCTTTTGGGCTTCTGCTTGGGACTGCTTCTTTTGGGCTTCTGCTTGGGACGTCTTCTTCTTGGGGCAGTTCGGCTGTAGTAGCGGTTTCTTCTTCAGCTCCTTGGATAAAGTGAAAGTTTACCACTTATTCTATACCTTCTGAAAATTATCTCAATATTTGGGAAGGTAGAAGAAAAGTAGATAGTTTTCCACTTTATTTTTATTTTTAACAAAAATGGCTTACAAAGTTATGATTTTTAAAGTTTTACAAATTAATTTTGAAATAGTATATAAAATAATATACATTTAAATTATAAAATATTATTTTACAATATATTTAAAGTCTATATATAAAAATACATTATATTTGAAATTTTAAACATAAACAATTTTTTATTGAAATTTTAATACAATATAATATAAAATAAACACATTTTACATTTTATAATAGTTTCTCATAATGGTTTTACCTTAATTCAAATTTAGCGGTAAAATAGTTTTAGCGGGAAAATGAGATAAGAAAAAGTGCCAAAAGTGAATTAAGAATTTGTTATGGTAATAATTTACAATTTACATTATATTTTTAATGTTTTATTTTTTAAATTAATAGCCTATTATTTTATACATTGATTATAATTACTTTTATCACAAAAAGAAACTTGGTTTTTATTTATCACTGGTTTTACCCGTCTTTTTCTTATTTAAAACAATATTAACATTTTCACAAGTTTATGCTTTAAGATACTTTCTATTAAAGAAAACGTTATTTTATATTTTGGGTAACTATTTAAAGAACTTTAAAAAGGGAACTATATATATATATATATATATATATATATATATATATATATATATATATATATATATATATATATATATATATATATATATATATATATATATGTTCCGTGAGGAACGCGGTTTTCAAAGGAGAATTTGGCAAAAATAGCTTTGTTTTTTTTCCCCATATTTTAATTCCTTAATTCTAGTTACAAATACAAAAAAGATAAGAACAATAAAAAAAAGAGTTCTTCTTTAATATTTGTTAGTTTTAAAACACGGTGACTCTCCGTACCCTTATTATTTTCCTTTCTTCTTCTTCTTCTTCTTCTTCTTCTTCTTCTTCTTCTTCTTCTTCTTCTTCTTCTTCTTCTTCTTCTTCTTCTTCTTCTTCTTCTTCTTCTTCTTCTTCTTCTTCTTCTTCTTTCTTCTTCTTCTTCTTCTTCTTCTTCTTCTTCTTCTTCTTCTTCTTCTTCTTCTTCTTCTTCTCTTTTCTTTCTTTCTTCTTCTTCTTCTTCTTCTTCTTCTTCTTTTCTTCTTCTTCTTCTTCTTCTTCTTCTTCTTCTTCTTCTTCTTCTTCTTCTTCTTCTTCTTCTTCTTCTTCTTCTTTCTTTTCTTCTTCTTCTTCTTCTTCTTCTTCTTCTTCTTCTTCTTCTTCTTCCTCTTCTTCTTCTTCACTAATTATTTTTTTTAGTTTCTCTGTATTATTCATTCCCCTTTTTCTTCTCGATCTTCAATTTCCCTTTTTAGAGCCTGCGGGTGTCTTTGGGCATACACTCTTTAACCTTCCCCCAGTCGTTGGGATGGAGTACGTATTTTCTGGGAGA
>SEYY01022900.1:0-5000 GCA_009176605.1 Armadillidium nasatum | reverse complement strand
GTCAAACTAAAGGCCGACATGTCCCGATACACGACGTTTAAAGGTGTGTAAGTCATAGGAAGTTGGAAAAATAAAAGAAGGGAGTGTGTTCCAGACTTTACCAGTAGAGTACATGTAGGACAGAGCATAGCGGTTAAGCCTGGGGTCAGAGAGTTGGACAGAGAAAGGATGAGACTGTGTGGAAAGTCGAGTCGCACGAGCCCTTCTCAGAGGAGGAGGTATGCGACGAGAGAGTTCAGAAGAGCAGTGTCCATTGTAATAGCGATAGTAAGAGAGAGTGACGCAACAATTCGACGGGCAGAAAGAGATTGAAGAGAGTTAGTAAGAGCAGGAGAGTTGATGAGACGAAATGCCCTAGACTCCACCTTCTCTAGGAGAGCTGTATGTGTGGAACCACCCCAGATATGTGAAGCATACTCCATACAGGGGCGAACAACACCCCTATACAGAGCAAGCAACTGGGGTGGAGTGAAGAAATACTGAAGGCGCCTCAGAATACCCAACCTCTTAGAAGCCTGTTTAGAAAGAGAGGTAATGTGATCTTTCCAAGAAAGATCACGAGAAAAAGAAATACCAAGAATATTAAGGACAGATGAAGGTTTGAGTTGTATGTTTTCGAAGAAGATATCATAGTTGTGTGGAAGATTGTGTCGAGTGGAGAGATGGAGGAATTGAGTTTTGGTGGCATTGAAAACAACCATGTTCTCTCTGCTCCAATTTGAAATACGAGATAGATCAGAGGTCAGCTGCTCCAAGGCAACCCTCCTTGCGTCTAGTAACTGTTGTTGAGAGGGGCGCCTTTCAAATTGAAAAGAGTAATGAAGGGTGGAGTCATCAGCATAGGAGTGGATAGAGATGAAGTAACAGAGAGAAGATCATTAATGAAATATAATATATATAATATATATATATATATATATATATATATATATATATATATATATATATATATATATATATATATATATATTATATATATATATCATTCCTATGCTGATGACTCCACCTTTCATTATTCCTTCCGGTTTGAAAAACGTCCCACCCAACAGCAGTTGATAGACTCGAGAAGAGTAGCCTTGGAGCAACTAACCTCTGATCTTTCACTTATTTCAAATTTGGGGCTGAGAAAACATGGTTGTTTTCAATGCCTCAAAAACTCAATTCCTTCATCTCTCTTCTCGACACAATCTTCCACACAACTATGATATCTTCTTCGAAAACACGCAACTCAAGCCTTCATCTGTTCTTAATATTCTTGGTGTTTCTTTTTCTCGTGATCTTTCTTGGAAAGATCACATTACTTCTCTTTAAAAACAAGCTTCTAAGAGGTTGGGTGTCCTGAGGCGCCTTCAGAATTACTTCACGCCACCCCAGCTACTTGCTCTGTAAATGGGTGTTGTTCGCCTCTGTATGGAGTATGCTTCGCACATCTGGGGTGGTTCCACACACACAGCTCTCCTAGAGAAGGTGGATTCTAGGGCATTTCGTCTCATCAACTCTCCTGCTCTTACTAACTCTCTTCAATCTCTTTCTGCCCGTCTTCGAATTGTTGCGTCACTCTCTCTTTACTATCGCTATTACAACAGACACTGCTCTTCTGAACTCTCTCGTCGCATACCTCCTCCATTGAGAAGAGCTCGTGCGACACGCCTTTCTACACAGTCTCATCCTTTCTCTGTCCAACTCTCCGACCCCAGACTTAACCGCTATGCTCAATCTTACATACACTCTACTGGTAAAGTCTGGAACACACTCCCTTCATCTGTTTTCCCAACTTCCTTTGACTTACATACTTTCAAACGCCATGTATCTTGACACGTCGGCCTCCATCGACCATATAATATATCTTTCCCAACTCCGGTGGAATTTGGTAGGCCTCTGGCCTTTGCCCACCGGAGGAGATATAGAAAAATAAATATATATATATATATATATATATATATATATATATATATATATATATATATATATATATATATATATATATATATATATATATATATATATATATATATATATATATATTATATATATTAATATATATATATATATATATATATATATATATATATATATATATATATATATATATATAATTATATATATATATATATATATATATATATATATATATATATATATATATATATATATATATATATATATATATATATATATTATATATATATATATATATATATATATATATATATATTTACGTCTCCTTTTGTGGGCAAAGGCTGGAGACCTACCAATATTCACCAAAGTAGTGAAACAGGCAGAAATCTGGTCGCTAATGGCCGACGTAATCCGATACATGGCGTTTAAAAGTGTGCAAGTCAAAAGAAGTTGGGAAAAAAAATAAAGGGAGTGTGTTCCTGATTTTGCCAGTAGAGTACATGTAAGATTGAGCATGGCTGTTACGTCTGGGATCGGAAATTTGGACAAAGAAAGGATGAAACTGTGTAGAAAGTCTTATCGCACGAGCCCTTCTCAATGGACGAGGTATGCAAAATGAGAGTTCAGAAGAGCAGTGTTCGCTGAAATAGGGATAGTAAAGAGAGAGTGACGCAACAATTGGACTGGAAGAAAGAGATTGGAGGGAGTTAGTAAGAGCAAAAAGTTAATAAGATAAAAAGGCCTAATATCCACCTTTTCAAGAAGAGTTGTTTGCTTGAAACCACCCCAGATGTGTGAGGCGTACTACATACAGAGGGAACAAACCCCTAGATAGAGCAAGTAACTAAGGTTGCGTGAGAAATTCTCGAAAGAGCCTCAGAACAGTGTTTTCGAAGATGTCATAGTTGTATGGAAGATTGTTTCGAGTAGAAAGATTGAAGAATTATGTTTTTGAGGCATTGAAACGACTATGTTTTCTACGCCTCAGTTTGAAATACGAGAGAGATCAGAGGAAAGCTGCTCCAAGGTCATCCCTCTTCAAACTTTTAACTGCTGTTCGGAGGGGCGTCTTCCAAATTGAAAGGAGTGTAAAGGAGACGAAGTAATACAGAGAAGGTCATTGATGAAAATTAGTAAAAGAGTCGGGAATACGCCAGATACTTGAAGAACATCACAATTATAGATTTAAAGGAAGAATGGTGGCCGTCTACAACAGCTGCTATAGAATGACCGGAAAGGAAGTTACAGCCAAGGATAGATTCTGAAAGAGGGAAGTTTGGAAATGAAAGCTTTGTGCCAGACTCTGTTGAAGGCTTTCGATATGTCTAGCGCCACAGTGAAAGACTCACCGAAACCCCAAAGAACGGAGCAAGACTCAGAAAGTAGGGAAAGAAAATCACAAGTAGAACGTTCTTTACGAAAGCCATATTTGCGATCAGATATAAGATTAGAAAAATTAACGTGTTTTCAAATCTTCTTGTTAAGGATATATTCGAAAACATTAAAAAGAATGGAGGTTAAAGAAATAGGACGATAGTAAGAGGGTTGAGAGGGATTCCCTTTTCTACGGTACTGGCTGAATGGTCGCACGTTTATGGAAGAGAAGGACGAATTGGAGAGACAAAAAAAAATAGTTTACCAAGGCATGGTGCAAACTCAGAAGCACAAGTTTTGAGAACCGCAGAAGGAATACCATCAGGACCATACGCCTTCTTAGTGTTAAGCTCAGAGAGTACAGAAATGACATCTTTAGAATAAATTACAATGCTAGGCATAAATTAGTTGCAGGGTGTTGAAGGATTAGGAATAGTTCCGGAATCGTCTATGGTAGAGTTGGAGTCAAAAGTTTGAGCGATACTGTTCAGCTTTAGTGGAAGGTAAAATGGCAGTTATGTCATGAGAAGAAACTAGAGGAATGAAAGAGGAAGAAGAATAGTTAGAGTTGACATTTTTTGCAAAATGGCATAAAGTGCGAGAGGAACAGGAACCAGAAAGAATACCTCAAATGCGGCAGAGTTAAGTGTTTGTGGTATCTTGAAGAATAGATTTTGCTCGATTCCGAGATGAAATATAAGTTGATGAGTTTCTAGAGTTTGAAAGCAACGATAATCTCTGAAGACAGAATCCCTACGGCTGATACCAAGAGAGCAAGTAGAGTTAAACCAAGGTTTGTTAGGTTTAGTAGAAAGGAAATAATATAGAGTGTTTGCTTCAATGCCAGAGAGAATCACCTCGGTTATGCGCTCTGCACACTCTGCACACTACCACGAAAGCAGTAATAATTCCATGGGAAATCAGAGAAGTACAACCGCAAGTCAGACCAGTTAGCAGCACCAAAGAACCAGAAACTTCTTCTCGCCGAAGCTGGTGGCCGTTCTTGCGGAAGTCTTGAAGAGACAAAACAAGATACGGAGATAGAAGATAATCGGATGAACCCAGAGGAGGAAAGAGTTTAACAGTATAAGGAGAAGGATTAGAAGTTAGAAAAAGGTCAAGTATGTTGGGTTCATCACAAAGACGGTCAAGGATACGGGTAGAGAGATGCACCAACTGCTCAAGGTTGTTCTGGATAGAAAATTGGAAGGCAAGTTCACCACCCGGATCATGAGAACTAGATGAAAGCCATTGGCGGTGGTAAACATTGAAATCATCTAAAATGATGATTTCGGAGAAAGGAGAAGAAGAGAGAATGTGTTCTATTTTGGAGTTAAGATAGTCGAAGAATTTTGGATGGTCTGTAGAATTAGGAGATAAGTAGCAAAACAAATAAATTTAGTTGTAGAATTGCAAGAAAGTTTAAGCCATAAAGTAGAGAATTCAGAAGACTACGAATTAGAGACACGAGAACAGGCAACTTCATTGCGCACATATGCGCAACATCCGCCTTTGGCTGAAAATTGAGGATAGAGACAGTAGGAAGCAGAGTAGGGTTTGCTGTCAGAGCACTCACACCTGAGTTTCAGTTAAGAACAAGAGGTGAGGTCTAGAAGAAGAGAGGTGGTGTTCGACAAAGTGGAGATTAGAAAAAAGACCGCGAATGTAGCAGAAATTAATGAAAAACGAAGACCGTGCACCAGGGCAAGTCGGCATAGAGTTCTTGG
>SEYY01022899.1:75000-83887 GCA_009176605.1 Armadillidium nasatum | reverse complement strand
ATTTTAAACTTCAAAAGAATCAAGAATGATTGTTAGAAAATAGTTAGAATATGTATGAATAATAAAAGTATGTATTTGTAAATTGGACTTCAGATTGAAAATATTAATTTATTTTTCGAGTTAGGGTTACCAATCATGAAGAAAAATAAGAAGGATTTTTTAATTATTTTTTTTTTCCTTTCGAGTGGGAGTCGGGGAGGTTCGCGGTTGTCATGGAAGGGAGAAGGAAAACAAAATAATTACAAAATCCTTCTTATTTTTCTTCATGATTGGTAACCCTAACTCGAAAAATAAATTAATATTTTCAATCTGAAGTCCAATTTACAAATACATACTTTTATTATTCATACATATTCTAACTATTTTCTAACAATCATTCTTGATTCTTTTGAAGTTTAAAATGGTTTTTCAAAGGGATGGTTGTTGCTTTATTATATACAGAGCTTAAGAATGTGCAAGGATATTATATACTTAAGATAAATTATCATAATTTCCAACATTACTTTTCATAACATGTTTAATTATATTTTCCAAATACCTGTTTTTCCGCAGAATATAAGCAAAGGAAACATGTTTAGATATTGAAATTTATAAATAAAATCATATTTTGCTGATCTAATACATAAAACAAGAATTACTTTGTTGACTCAATGATTTTCTTTCACTAGCAACCTTAACAATTATTTAATTCCTACACTTACATAGGTTAATTCAGGCCTCTAAGATAATTTTTTACATATGTGGGTCATCTGATTGGTTGAGAGGATGGTGGAATCATCTGATTGGCCGAATGTATGACATCATTATTATTAATGAGTGTAGAACATTTCATGAATTCATGTACATTTATAACCACAGATATACATGTATATAAGAAAAATTATTCAGAAAGAAAGTATGCATTTATGCATAACATAAAACAAAATAATTATCAATGTAGTAATTAAGCATAAATTATTTAATTTAGCACACTAATTTCATAACATTAGCACAAAACCTTGATAAAATAATGTCTCGCAACAAGAGAAACCAAACTTTTTTTAAACTTCCTTTAATAATATTTAAAAGGACTTCTCAATGTAACATGAATTATCAATTCTACTAAGATAATTTACTTCCTTTTTCAATTCAAGAACTATTATCAAGACTTTAATCATTCATTCACTTAACACCTAACGCTATGCAAACAACACGAATGAGCCTTATCTTGAAACATTAACAATTTGAAAGATAGAATAATCTATGCAGTGTAATGATCACAGCTCTCTGCATCTCTCATATATGATAGTGGGCTGGCTCATGAATCTACACAAGGATCAGGCTGGGGATTGCACTATCGGCACCCTAAGATATTTTTTTTACATTTGTGAGTCATCTGGTTGGTTAAGAGGATGGTGGAATCATCTGATTCCGAGAGCGTTGATTTCCGCTAATCTTCACGAGTAGATTCTTGTAAAACCACTTGCGTATACGTGGTGGAACGAGAGCTCTTATTCCTATCCAATATATCCTCACATAAATTCTTATGCATCTTAGATAGTTAATGCCCAGGCTTTTTCGTGAGGAGTAATGTTGTAATATTGCATAAAACGTTACTATTATTGCAAGATGAGGGTTATTTATTGGAACAAATGTTGCAAATGCAGAGACTTAATACTTTGTAGTGTTGTTTGCACAATTATGTGTTGAACGAAAGTTTGTTTTAAGTTTCGCGTGACTCTTCTTATTATTTAAAAATACCTCAAAAATTAATTTAAAAAAAAATCTGATAGATGTTTTAAGAATACATTATTTTTTGTCACTTAGACGAAGAAATCTCCTACAAATGTACGAGAATTAAAAAGAAGCAGATATAAACCATTACTAACCAGGTCAGTGGTTCATTCGTGGAGTAACTTTTTATCACTGAAGGGGTCAGTGTTCAGAAACGAAAATGTTAAAAATGCAAAAGGTAAGGTTTCCTAAATGTAAAAGATTTGAGTACGTGAAAATGAAAAAGTTGAGAAGTTCAGCTTGGAAGATGTAGTGATCTTAAAACGGAAAAGGTTAGAATCGAGAAACGGAAATGAATTGGTAACTTGAATGTCAAAAAGTTGGAATCAAAAAATGGGAGGGTATGAGGATTTTAAAACAGAAAAAGGTAGAGTTTGAGAACCAGAAAAAGATTTACAAAGTAAAGTGATAATAGGAAGAAATTTAAAGATAAAGAAAGTTAGAGAAAAACAAAAAAAAATTTAAAGGATGTATATTTATGCTTGTGTTTGAGTGAGTGAGTATACGGATGTGTGTGTATGTGGGATATGACTATATCCTTATGCGTTTTGCATGATTTCAGAGAAAAAAGTGTTGGGATTTTCTATTGTTCTGAAACATAAAAAGCGCTTAATGCAGTTCTGCGATTGCTCTACTAAGAAGAAACTTTACTTGTAAATTCAGCGTACAATTAATAAATTTAAATTAATGAAGAACTCATCATTGAAAATGTTCCTGAAATTGTTAAAATAAAAAATCGAATTTTGGGGACTAAGCAAAAAAAAGGTGTGTAAAATTATAATTAAAATAAGCTAATCCAATAGACTTTTGGTCTATCTTAGCAGTTAGATAGTTACACTCGAGTATTTTTATTCCTTGGAAAAATGGTAAATCCCAAAAATTCCCCATTTTATTTTAACTATTTGAGGAGCATTTTCAATGATGAATTCTTTGTTAATTTCAATTTATCATTTGTAAACTAAAATTACTAGAATTTGGTTTATTCTTAGTAGAGCAGTCACAGATCTGCATTAAATTTTTTCTAGGGTTTCAGAGCCTTAGAAACTCCCAACACTTAAATGTCTTACCACATAAAATAATAAAAGAAAGCTACAAAAAAATTTAAAAACTTAAAAAATCAAAAAAGGAAAACAATTGAAATTTAAGAGGATTTTAAAATAATAAATGAAAAAAATGAAATTAAATAAAAAATAGAAATAAAATTATAATTAAAAAAAAAAAAATGAAAAAAGAAAGTAAAAAAAACTGCTGAAAGGAAAAAGAATAATAAAAAAGTTAAAGGAAAAGTAAAATTAATAAAGTAAGCAAACACTTGTTGGGAAGAGAAAAGAAAAGCTACAAATTTAAAGAAAACGGTTTGAAATTATTTGAGAGTATTGTGGCGTCTAACATTTTTGATGCGCACTCTTGTATTTGATTGTACATATGCATGTGCTCGATTGTGTGTGTATGTATGAATGATTGTGTGTGCGTTTGTACGGATATGTGTATAATTATATATGTTTCAGTGGACATTAATGAAAGTGTGAGAGTATATATATATATATATATATATATATATATATATATATATATATATATATATATATATATATATATATATATATATATATATATATATATATATATATATATATATATATATATATATATATATATATATATATATATATATATATATATATATATATATATATATATATATATATATATATATATATATATATATATATATATATATATATATATATATATATATATATATATATATATATATATATATATATATATATATATATATGTTTGAATTACGTGTCTGTGTATGTATGTATGTGGTTATATGAATATTGCATGTATATATATATATGCATGTACTTGAACGTGTTGCGTTTAAAATTTAAGAAAATCTGAATAGCAATGGAAAAAAAATGAATTATTTTAGTTACAGCTTTGTGAAGAAAACGGATGCTAGTTTAGAGTATATTAAATAACATGGAAGAATAGTAATATATGCATAGTGAAGTGTAATGTAAATGCAAAGAATGTAAGGTGGTTTACAGTGGAAAAAAAATGTTGGATGAAATGAAAATCTTGAAATTTGGAAATTGATGTATATTACTTTAAAAAGATAAGTGTTATAATCTACAGTCGGAATCTCTGGTAACCTAATGGTAACGCCATGGATTTCCATTCATGAGGTATAGCGTTCGAATCCTTCTCCGACCAATTTGATTTTTTTTTTTTTAAAGAAATATTTTAATTTGAAATGGTATTGGTGAATGGGGTGTGCCAAATGATGATGTTGAAGGAGGAATTATTTGAAGCTTTGGCCAATAGATGGCGGGAAGAAATCACTTGTTCTCTATAACAAAAAGGATAGTTTTGTGCCTATCCCTATGAGAAGGGATTCGAACGGATCATTCGTTAAGAGCAATCCTCTAAAAGGATGTAGGTGAAGTCTGTATCATTCAGTTAAGCTTAAGAATCAGTTAGGGTGGTGTAGTACAACCCAAAGGACCACACAACTTGGAGATATGTTTTCAAAATAATCTCAGGAAAGATGAAAAATGGTAAATGCTGAAAACGATGTCAGGGGATGGGATTGAGAAAAGTGGGATGGAGGGCTAAGCCACAAACCCATTGAGAAGGTAAAGGAGGGGGTAGGAGAGGGAGTGGGAACATACCCTTAAGTGTTGGGATTCAACTCTCTCTTAGAGATCGCAAAGTTCCTCTCAAATAGCCTCAAGAATGAGTGTGAGGTACACCAGGTTTACTAATTTAGCTTCTATTGGATAGAGTCTAGCATTCGTTAGAATATTGCACATTACTACTGATGTCCGTAGGAAAAATTTCCATAATAGACATAAATGAGTTGAAAGAGATTGTAGGATGAGGAAAAGCTCTGGAATCGTCTAAGGATGAATTAGAGGCAAAAGTTTGAGAGAAGAGTTAGGTTTAGTAGAAGACAGAATGGCTGCTATGTTGTCAGAAGATACTAAAGGAGGGAAAGGGGAAGAAGCAATGTTACAGCTGACCTTTTTTACAAAGTTTCCGAAAGCACGTGAGGAATAGGAGATAAAAAAATTGTAGCACTTATTGCATGATTCCTGAATGAAATATAAGTTATTTTGATTTTCTCGAGTTTGAAGACGACTATAATCAATGAAGGCATTATCTCTGCAGCAAACAACACGAGAACAAGTAGAGTTAAATAAAAGTTTGTTAAGTTTAGCAAAAGAGAAAGAGTGTGGAATATATATATATATATATATATATATATATATATATATATATATATATATATATATATATATATATATATATATATATATATATATATATATACTTCTGTCTGTGGTCTTCTCTCAGATTTCCTTTCTGGTTGCTCTAAAGGAGCTGTTATAAACGATCACCGTTCATCCTTTAAATCTGTTAAAAGTGGTGTTCCTCAAGGATCTGTCCTATCCCGAAACTTTTTCTGCTTTTCATGAATGACCATCTCTCTGTTACTTTATCTCCTATCCACTCCTATGCAGATGACTCCAACCTCCATTACTCTTTTCAATTTGAAAGGCGCCTGTCATAACAACAGTTAATAAACGCAAGGAGGGTAGCGTTGAAGTAACTAGCCTCTGATCTACCTCTCATTTCAAATTGGGGCAGAGAAAACATGGTCGTTTTCAATGCCACCCAAACTCAATTCCTCCATCTCTCTACTCGACCCAATCTTCCACACAACTATGATATCTTCTTCACACATCTCAAAGCTTCATCTCTCATTAATATTCTTGGTGTTTCTTTTTCTCGTGTTCTTTCATGAAAAGATCACATTGCTTCTCTTTCTATACAAGCTTCTAAGAGGTTGAGTGTTCTGAAGCACCTTCAGAACTTCTTCACACTACGCAGTTAAATGCTCTTTATGGGGGTGTTGTTCGCCCCTGTACTGAGTATGCCTTTTCGTCTTAGGGCTTTTCGTCTTAACAACTCTCCTTCTATAACTAATTCTCTAAAGTCTCTTTCTGACTGTCGAATTCTTGCCTTAGTCTCTCTAAACTATTGTTCTAAACCTCTTCCTTTGAGAAGAGCTCGTGCGACATGTCTTTCTGCACATTCTCATGGTCTACACAGTCTTTGATCTTCTCCCTTATTTCCTCTCCGGTCGATCTAGAGCAGCTGATATAGACGCCACCGTTCTTCCTTTAAATTTATTAATAATATTGTTCCTTTGGGATCTTTCTTATCCCAACACTTTTTCTTTTCATTAATAATATTTTCGTGACAATTTCATAAAATATCCACTCCTATGATCCCGACTTGATTCTTCATTTTTCCTTTTAATTTAGAGGAAACCCCTTCCAACAGAAATTTATTTGACTCAAGGAGGGTGGCCTTGGAGCAAATGACCTCTGATCTTTCTCATCTCATACTTCAAATTGTGTTAGAGTAAATATCGTTTTCAATTCTTCAAACTCTCTTACATCTCTCTACTCGACGCAGCCTTCCACAAAACTATGAACCTTCTTCAAAAACAAACAACTCAAACCATCGTTTGTACTTGGATATTCTCTGTTTCCTCTTCTTTTGATCTCCAATGGAAAAATCGCATTTCTTCTCTTTCAAAATAAGTTTCTAAGGGATTGTGTGTTCAAAAATGACTTGGTAATTTCTTCAAGTCATCCCACTTTCTTGTTATTTATAAAGGTGCTTTTCGCCACTGAAAGGAGTATATTTCATACATCTGAGCTGTTTCCACTCTTGCAACTCACCTAAAAATGTGGAGTCTAAGTCCTTTTTGCATATCAACTCTTCCTCTCTCACTTATTCACTCCAGTCACTTTCTGCTTGTCAAATTTTAGTGACATTCTCTTTATTTTATCCTAATTACGTTGGACACTGATCTTTTAATTTTTCATTACATACCTCCTCCATTCAGAAGGCCTGTGTTAATCTCCTGAATGCACAATCTCATCCTTTATCTGTTCAACTCTCCGACTCCACACTTAGCAACAATGCTCAACCTAACATGTATTCTACTGTTACTTGCTGTAACACACTCCCTTTTTCTGTTATTTGAATTTCATTTTTTAAATGCACCGTTTCAAACGCCAAGTATTGAGAAATGGTGACCTTTAACTTGCAAAACTTTCTCTTATACCGCAAAGGTTTCTTTTCTTTGTATATATATATATATATATATATATATATATATATATATATATATATATATATATATATATATATATATATATATATATATATATATATATATATATATATATATATATATATATATATATATATATATATATATATATATATATATATATATATATATATATATATATATATATATATATATATATATATATATATATATACTGCATATATACTAATATATACTGCATATTATACTGTATATATACTGCATATATACTGTTATATACTGCATATATACTATAATATAATATATATATATATATATATATATATATATATATATATATATATATATATATATATATATATATATATATATATATATATATATATATATGTCAGCCTGCACTTCTACATACTTACATATTTCAAAAACTACTGAACCTACGTAAAAAAGGAAAACATTTTTGGAATCTTTGTCGAATTTTGGGTGAGAAAATTATAAAATATTTGAAAATAATTTAAAAAAAAAGAAAAAAAATGATTGTGTACGATAAGCGATGATCTAACAAACCTAATTCGATTTTATTTAACCTGAACGACCGAAGATAGACGTTGTATACAGACCTAACTGTTGTATTACACCATATATATATAAATTTCACATCATTTATAAGTTTCTTAGTCATTAGTGAAATTTAAGTTATTACAATTTCGAAAACTTTATGTAAAAAGAAAGACATTTCCAGACCTACGATTCTTTCGAGCGCTATAAAAAAGAAAAATTTACTTACGTAAAACATTATTTTAAAAATTAATTTTTTATTTCCCAATTTTTCTTACCTAAAATTCGACAAGGATTCCAAAAAATATAATCCTTTTTAACGTACCTTCATTAGATTTTTAAATATTTAAGCATGTAGAAGTGCAGTCTGGCCATATATATATATATATATATATATATATATATATATATATATATATATATATATATATATATATATATATATATATATATATATATATATATATATATATATATATATATATATATATATATATATATATATATATATATATATATATATATTAACAACTTTCTTTGAAAATTAAAGCAAAAATATATCGCAATGCCCAAACTTTTTCAGGTAGATACTAAATAAATTCATGTATTATTGACACAATTTTGAAAAGAGATAATCTTATCGCAAAATAAAACCATTCTAAGATTATAAAAGTTTTGAGTGATTAAAAATGCGAAGTGCATTTATAATCCTGTTTCTGTGTAAATTACATAAGATATTATTTTCGTATCTTTATTGCAAATATAATAATAATAATAATAATAATAATAATAATAATAATAATAATAATAATAATAATAATAATAATAATAATAATAATAATAATAATAATAATAATAATGAAAATAAAAAGGAATTTTTTTGCACGTATTTAATATTAGCTAATAAACTTCTGAAATTATTATATATATATATATATATATATATATATATATATATATATATATATTATATATATATATATATATATATATATATATATATATATATATATATATAATTCCCAATCAATAACGGGGTGAAGGCATTGTATGGAGGATGCTTTCCCTCCGAAGATCTTCAAGGTTGCTTTATATTTCGTCATATTTATAAATTTTTAAGAAAAGGAAATAAACGAGTAAGAACTTGTTTGCTACATGTGAAGAGGGAGAAGAGTAGTTTGATGGTAGGCACACACTAGAGACCCTCTGAAAAAGTGAAACGTAAAATAGAACGAACAAAGGGTAATGTAGTGAAACGCGATGGTTTAGACCAGTTTTTTTTCTTGAATGAGCATTATAAATTTATTTTGCTTTCATAAAATTATTGTGGTGAATATTTTTAATTCATTAATTAATCCTCCGATACGTATCAAAATTTTCCCTTTTGTATTT
>SEYY01022899.1:62500-72500 GCA_009176605.1 Armadillidium nasatum | reverse complement strand
ATTTATTATTTTTCCATTAATATTTAGTTCTTTTATATTATTGAATCCTGATTTATTTTTGTTAATTAAGCTGTTTAATAGGCCCCATGTTTTTTAGGATCATTTTAGACGTCATTAAATTTTTTGCGTAGTTTTTCTTTTTCGTTTTCTTTAGGACAATATTTAATTGTTTACCAAAGTTTATTTATAATTGAAACGGTATAATCAAAGTAAAGTAAACGGTAAAGTTTATGTTTCTGATTTATCGAATTTTTTAAGCCATGTGTCATCCAAGGATTCTGAATTCTTTTTGAGCTCAGTTGTTTAGTTTTTATTGGAAAGTAATAATTATAGCACATAGTTAAGAAGAAGAATCAATACTAATTTTTTCATTCTTTATGAATGAAAAGTCAATATTTTTTACCTTAACTACAAACACTCTCCTACAATTCTCGTTATCTATTCAACATTTAAAGGTAGCAAGAGTTCGCGTTTTATTAACATTAAATTTTACAAGTCAGGGATAATGGTCTGAAATGTCCATCTTAATTACAAATGATTTGATATAGCAGTCTAAATTACCCCACACGTGATCCAGTAAAGTGGGGTTTCCGTCCTCAATGTTATTATGGCGAGTAGGTATTGTTATATAATTGATAAAACCGTTTAATATCATTGCGTTGGAAAGTGAGTTGTTGCCTGAGGAGGAGCCATGATTGCATAGATCAATATTGAAATCGCCGGCAATTATCATTTTTGTGTTACGCAAGTGTGTTTGAATTACAGATTCCAGGGAATTTACGAATTCTGTTTTTGAACCATTTGGGGGCCTATTTAAATCCCATAACGATTATTTTTAAGGACTTGTTTTCGATGCGCACAACCATATTGCATCTATACTATAATTTATGAATGAATAAATTATTTTAGGATCCTCACAAAAATCGTTTTTTTCAAACATAGAGACCCCTCCCCCTCCCACCCCCACATCTTTGATCTTACAAGATGATTTCCGTTAAATCCTGGAAAGGAGTACGCCTTCTTCATATGATCATTTAAGAATATTTCGCTTAATACTATGCTATCAAGATTAATGTTTTGGAAGCTAATGTAGTTTAGGAATTCGTCATAATGTTTATGAAGGCTCATTACGTTTGGATGATATAATGAAAATCTTTCAGCGTCATCCGGGCTTATATTTTTGAGGGAGTCCGGATATTTCGATGTAACTGAGTTGTTAATCAGGGTTTCGTCCCAATTCTTGTTAGCATCCATAATGTTGAAATAATAATGATAATAATAGTAATAATAATAATAATAATAATAATAATAATAATAATAATAATAATAATAATAATAATAATAATAATAATAATAGGAATAATAATAGCAATATAATAAAAAAATAGTAATATAAAGATAATAGTAATAAAAATAAATATAACTATAGTATTAATGAAGAGAGTTATAGTAGGGATAGTAAGAAAATAAATAATAATAATAATAATAATAATAATAATAATAATAATAATAATAATAATAATAATAATAATAATAATAATAAAAGTAAGATTAAATACGATAATTGATAATTATAATTATTTTATTGATATTATTAGAAAAGCAGCAATTAATTAAAAGGAAGAAAATGAAAATGATAGTAATGATAATAATAATAATGCTATTAAAATAATAGTAACATTTCCAGTAATAAGAAAAATAACAGGAAAAAATATCTAGAACAAGAGTAGTAAAAAACTGCACAAATATTTTCAACGAGTGTTGTTTCAAAAAATTATTATTATTTTCAAATTTATGCAATTTATCTTTTAGTTTCTTGATCTCGATGTTTTTTGTTCTTTAAATTCGGTTACTGAGAAGGGAGGGTTGAGATTTTTTCCCTAAAAGCTGTGTTAAGAAATGCGATTTCCCTCTTTAAGCTGCTTATCATAGAAAGAAGCTCTGAATTTCCAGACTCTCTTTGGATTGAGGTAAGTAGAAGGGATGGGGAAAAGCTTAAGAGAATGTTTTCTTGACTTTCTGTGATACTGTCATCAAATGAAAGATGCTTCCTATCCTCTTCCCCTCTGTTTTTTCTTCCCTCCATTTTTGTTGTTATTGTTTGAGTGGTTATTATCATTTCTGTTGTTGTTAATATTGCTGGTAATAGCGTTATCAAAGTTTCTCATATTTACCATATTTACAGAATTCTCGTAAGAATTAATTTACTGTAATAATAATGATAATTATGAGTTATGTAACATGTAATTCAGTAATTGAATACAGTTTTTGATATTTTAAGGGGCTGGCAAATAACTTAACATTTATGCACACAGACGTAGGAAACTGAGAGAGGACAGAGGTAACACGTCTGTTCTCGAAATTGATTGATTGTAACTATTATTATTATTATTATAATAATAATAATAATAATAATAATAATAATAATAATAATAATAATAATAATAATAATAATAATAATAATAATAATAATAATAATAATAATAATAATAATAATAATAATAATAATAAATAATAATAATAATAATAATAATAATAATAATAATAATAATAATAATAAAATAATAATATAATAATAATAATAATAATAATAATAATAATAATAATAATAATAATAATAATAATAATAATAATAATAATAATAATAATAATAATAATAATAATAATAATAATAATAATAATAATAATAATAATAATAATAATTTCATTATATATCTTCCTAATATTATCTTCTGTATGACCAAGAAATTGCTTCAGATGTGTTAAATTACATATATATTTTGTAATTTAATATTTTTGTTATGTAATAAAGAATGAACTAGATTAATGCTCTCTTTTGGTGGAATCATTAAAAATTTATAGATTCATAACAAGCAATATAATATATTTTTCAGTAAGAGATGGAACAGCAGTATTTCTTTTATAACAGTAAACGAAAATTAGATAAAATGGGCTATTTTATTTATGCGTTATCCCCTTTTTCTTAGTGACAGACGCCAATATTGTGCTTATTTTGTTCATCTTTTACAATTTGATATTAATGCAATTTTAATTTTTTCTAATTCCATTTTTTAAAATAGTAATATTTCTCTAAGACTAGGAAAACAACATAAAAAAATAGGATGAAGCAGAAAAATATACTAAATGCTGTAGCTGGAACCGTTCTAAAGCATAGATTTACGGAGAACTCAATTCCGGAGCTTGATCTGAACTTCAAAATGTGCACAGGAACCTTAGTGGAACCAGATCTCTCCGTGATTTTCAGAGCCAACCTAACACTAGAAAAATAGAAATTAAGCTAAATCCCATTTCTGCTCTTTTCATCTGATATGCCTTTCTAGCTCGCAAAGATAATTCTAATAGGAAATTAAGAAAATTAACATATATGTAGAAAGAACAAGTGAATAGATAATTTCAAATATTTATGATTAGCAAAAAATAAAATCAATAACAGTTAAGATTTAATGCGTCGTCAGCCATAAGTTTTTTTATTTTTCATCTGTTGTTACATTCTTCGTTGGGTTTGCCCTTTCGTGATGATCTTTTTATTGGAATTCAGTCAAGCGACAGTCAGCTGCATATTGCTTCTTTCACACTGCAAGCATGAAGCCAGAAGACATCTAAATTGCATCTTCTTTTCACATGGATTTCATAAGCTCAGAAAACAGCTAAATTACAACTATTTCTCTCATATATTTTAGATCGCATGAAACCAGACGACAGTCATTCTAAAATATTTTCCCTTACTTGACTTGCGTGAAATATGACAACCAAACTACAAAACTTTCTCACAAATCAATGTCCATATCTTCTTAAAACATATTATTTTATACATTTTAAATACTGATTAGAGCTGAAAAGTTGAATAAAATTTAGAATGTGAGAGGGAATTCAATTTCTGTTCTTTTGAGTTTTACAAATAAACAAAGAAACCGTTAGTGTTTCTAGTCACAAGGTTTACATTTATAGAATCAGAATAATAATCGATTTCAATTTTTCTTTAAAAAAAAGTGTAAAGAAAATGTAAAGCAATCATGATTTATCTTATAAATCAGCCATTGACAACATAAAAAAGTAATTGAAATGTCAAATGAGTTTGAAGCTGCTTTTTTTTATTTTTTTTTAAATTTGAACATAACACTTCAGCCAAAGTAAAAAGCAACATAAATTTTAATGTTACAAAAATAATTAATCATGTGTTTAAGAACAATCCTTTTAAGTTAGTCTTCTAGTAAAAGAAATAGTATTAAAACTTTATTTCGACATAGTTTAAATTTCATCTAATTTTATGTTATTTAATAGTAAGATTAAAATTTAGCTGTATTATTCCTTTGATAATCAACAATAATGAAGAAAACTTAAAAATTCATTCAAAATTTATTATCAATAACTTGTAACTAATATAAGGAAAATTTTATTTACAAATGAAAAAATTTAGAAGTATTTCATGTATTGCAAAATATAAAGCATTGTAAATAACTAAAATACATTTTTATTTACCTGTTAATAATACAATAACATAAAAAAAACAGAAACATTATTTTGATGGTACAAAATATGCATTACAAAATCGAAAACATATTACATTCAATGAAAAAATTACTCTATCTTTAGTAACAAAACTAACATATGTAATGGTAACTGCTATATAAAGTTTTCATAATGATTAGATTCTATATCAAAGTAAAGACACGAATGAAAAAAAGAGATATATAAAATCAAACGAAAAAATTTCATTAATCATTTTTTAAAATCTTCAGTACTCACCTACTTTTAAATGTATTCTTAAACAGGAATTGGTCATAAAAATATTCAGATTTAGAATAACTTTCAGGAATAAGCTAAGAAAAATGCTATTTATAGTCACTAAAGTGAAAAAAGAAAAGAAAATTCATACATAAAAAATCAGTAGAAAAAACTGTAAGAATATGATCAAATGCAGTTCTATGATGGTATATAAAAAATCAGAGAAGGAAGGAAACAAGTTTCACATCCTCAAAACGCAACAATATCAGAATGGTTTTTGGTAATGAAGTTCTTGCTATTATGAGCCCGAGATTTTAACAATAAACTTCTAGAACTACAGACAAATCTATTCATTTTAAATATATGAAAAATAATTTATCAATTTTACTCTAAAATCTATTAAATTGAAAATTTTATATAAAAAACAAAATATTTACTAACATTAGAAGGACTGAGCATATTATTTATTAAGGCATACATGAGTATACACATATATATATATATATATATATATATATATATATATATATATATATATATATATATATATATATATATATATATATATATATATATATATATATATATATATATATATATATGTATGTATGTATGTATGTATATATATATATATATATATATATATATATATATATATATATATATATATATATATATATATATATATATATATATATATATATATATATATATATATATATATATATATATATATATATATATATATATATATATATATATATATATATATATATATATATATATATATATATATATATATATATATATATATATATATATATATATATATATATATATATATATATATATATATATATATATATATATATATATATATATATATATATATATATATATATATATATATATATAGTGAAATTTTTAAAGTAAAAAATACATTTGTAATGTAAAGGTAGAAATGTGTTTCACGAACTTCAGGTGTCAACGAAACCTGAAAACCTTAATTAAATGTTTAAAATAATTAATTCACTTGAAATTTGTTAATAAGGTCAACTTGCTAAATATATAGAAACCTTCATGTGATCTCTTCAATCTCTTTTAATTTCTTTATAAGCATTGTTTTTTCATCGTATTTAATAGCGAATGGCATTAATAACCAAGCTCCAAACCCAATCCATTCAGCCACTCCTAAAAAGCACAAAGCGTAGGTGTAACTGGACGTAGCGTCTCGGATTATTCCTATATAGTATATATATATATATATATATATATATATATATATATATATATATATATATATATATATATATATATATATATATATATATATATATATATATATATATATATATATATATATATATATATATATATATATATATATATATATATATATATATATATATATATATATATATATATATATATATATATATATATATATATATATATATATATATATATATATATATATATATATATATATATATATATATATATATATATATATATATATATATATATATATATATATATATATATATATATTATAATTTTAACTAGAATTTTGAATAAATTAAATTTAGTTTTTTCTCTTTCATTTTTCATGAATAAAAAATTTTTGTTTGTTATTTTTATTTTTTTTATTTTACTACTGTATATTCTCTTTTCAGTATGCTATTTCATCATTATACTCACTTACGAAGATGGTATATACAAGGTGAGAGAGAGGTAGGAGAGAGATGGAGAAAGTACTTTAATGAATTATTGAATGGGAGTAGAGTGATTGGAGATGGAAGTGATAAAGAACAACAGGGATGTAATGACTAGGGAAGATGAAAGGAGAATTAGTAAGGAGGAGGTGGAAGTAGTGGTAAAAAAGGGGAAAAAGGGAAAGTCAGCAGGGATGGACAGAGTATATATCCAGATGATAAGGGAGGGAGAAGGATAGTTGGTTGATTGGCTGGTTAAAATATTTAAAGTGTATGAGAAATGAGAATGTCTCAAGAATGAAAGGATGATTGCATGACGCCTATATATAAAGAAAAAGGAGATAAGATGGTGTGCAAAAATTAAAGGGGGATAAGTCTGTTGACTGTGGTAGGGTATTAGTAATAAGAGTGAAAGAATTACAGAAAAGGGGACGGTAGAAGAAAAAGGGGATTTAGAGTGAGTTAGCGATTAGGAGAATGATTGGCGAGAAATTGCGTGAAAAAAGGTAAAGTATGGTTGGCATGCTTTATAGATTTGTAGAAAGCGTATAATAGAGTAGGTAGGTTCAAGTTATTCAAAGTATTGAGGGAGGGATGGGGAGTGGGAGGAAGATTATTGAATGAGATCAAAGACTATTGTTAATATTGTAGAGAGAGGATGAAGAGGGAGTTTACTGACAGGTTTAACCTAGGAATGAGTTGAGACAAAGGTGTGTAATGTCACTATGGTTGTTTAACTAGTTGTCAAATGGTGTAGTTAGGGAAACAGAGAGGGAAAGGAAGGGTATTAGGGTAAGAGCAGTGAGGGTGAAAGAGAGGTAAATGTCTTGCTGTTTGCAGATGATTCGGGGTTGATGGCTGAGTCTGGTGAAAAGTTGATAATACTGATGAAAAAATTTGTGAGAAAATGCATAAACAAAGGATTGAAAATAAATTCAACAAAATGTAAAGTAATAATGATTGGAGGTAGTGATGATTTGATGAGAAGTGAGGAATGGGGGAGTGTAGAGGTAAGAGATAAATCTGAGAATGTTCGTGAAGGAAAAGGGAGGACATAAAAAGAAATAAAGAATAGAGTGATGAAAAGAATGAGGTGATAGAGAGACTAAGGAAAATATGGAGAAGGTTGAGAAAATCAAAAGAAATTAAGATACGAATTTTCAAATGTTTCTTTGTATTGGCCATCTGTAATGTATGGGTATGAAATATGGATGATGATTATTGAATATACTTGAGATGAAGAGATTGAGAGTGATATGTGGTTTGAGAAAGGTAGAAATTATAAGAAAGAAAGATAGAGATGATGTGTGGATGGAGAAGGAGAATGGTGGTTAGAACAGAGGAGAATGTTTTGACATTTGTGTAGAATGGATGAAGACAGGATGGTGAGAAGAATGCTGAAATCCGAGGTTGAGGGATGTAGAAGGAGTTGAAGGCCAAAGTAGAAAAAGAGGAATGGAGCGAGAGAGATTCTGAGGGAAGAGGTTTGAGTTTAGAAGAAGGCAGAAGAGCTGCGGTGGACAGGAGATGGAGGGTAGTGGTGAGGGAAGGTGAAAGTATAGGTGTTTATTTGCGTGTGTGAAGGAGTTATGGCGAGCACCACCCCACTAGAGTAGGAATGATGGAAAGTGTATATATATATATATGATATATATATATATATATATATATATATATATATATATATATATATATATATATATATATATATATATATATATATATATATATATATATATATATATATATATATATATATATATATATATATATATATATATATATATATATATATATATATATATATATATATATATATATATATATATATATATATATATATATATATATATATATATATATATATATATATATATATATATATATACATATGCTGCTTACATACATATATATTGAGAGCTAATTGTACTTTACCTACAATAGGTCCAAATGCTACACTAAATATAGCAACAAAAAGAGAAGACACTCCGAATACAGCTGGAAAGGCTTCAATTCCCATCGTAGCTATAAAAACTGTTGCATTTAAACTATATGCTATTCCAATTCCAAGACCCCAACAGCAAACGCAAATAAGAAAGAGTGTTAAATCTTTTACAATTGAAAAAGCTGAAAATCAGAATATGCTATATAGCTTGCAATAGTTACGTATAGATTAAGTATTTTTAAACCACATAAGAAATATTAAATCGGTTTCTTACCTATTATGGACGATCCGAGCAAAAACATACTAAACATGTACCCATTCTTGATATTGAACCATTTCCGATCAGACAGGAAAGACATTACCACTCTTGCAATGGTATTAGCGATGGAAGAAGAAGAAACGCACCATGCGCTCATTTCCAGCGAATATCCAGCGTTTCTTATTACAAATGGAATCCACATTTGAAAGTTAACATACCCAAGTGAAAGGCAACCTGCTCCTAAGCAAATTATTTGTACTCTCATAAATTTTAGTGTCAATATACTTTCATACGTAGACAATATAATTCTTTTTAAAAAGTCATAAATATTTTGGCTTTTAGGAACTTTTTCTTGGTCCTTCAAAGTCGTATTTAATGTTTCCATATCCATGACAGAAGTTCCAAGTGATACAGTCGAATAAAGTGAAAATGCACTTAATCTCCTACATTCTTGCAGTGACAAACTGAGCATTTTATTTGGTGGCAAAGATTGTGGATAATTTTTTTCTTTCGCATCGGATTTTAGATCTTCGTGTTCTCTATTATTTCGAAGTAATTTTTCTTCATTTGACTTGTTTTCCGATTCTGAATCATGAGAAACAGCAGGTTTCATATGCCACTCTACTGGCTGAAAAAGTGCACTTCCAACACATTGATTTAAAACCAAGCCTCCATAAATTAAAGTAGCACCTCTGTACCCATAAAGCTCTAAAAGATAATTTGCAATTATGGGACTCAAAAAAGCGCTAAAACAAATGCCAAGAGTTGTAGCTGCGAGCGCAAATCCTCTGTGCTTAAGGAAATACCTTGAAACGACAATAAAGCAAAGAGAAATTCCAATACTTCCTCCTACACCTGAAAAATAATTTAATTAGGAATTTAATAATGATACTTATATATATATATATATATATATATATATATATATATATATATATATATATATATATATATATATATATATATATATATATATATATATATATATATATATATATATATATATATATATATATATATATATATATATATATATATATATATATATATATATATATATATATATATATATATATATATATATATATATATATATATATATATATATATATATATATATATATATATATATATATATATATATATATATATATATATATATATATATATATATATATATATATATTATATATATATATATATAAAATATTTAACCGAATCTATTAAAAATGTTCTAGAAATTAACAGAGCTCTGCAGTTTTGTTTGTTTGATGGAGTTTTATGTTGGAAAAGCTGGCAGTTGTTGTCCAAAAGTATTATTTTGTTTTTTGCACC
>SEYY01022899.1:42500-57500 GCA_009176605.1 Armadillidium nasatum | reverse complement strand
TTATTATTATTATTATTATTATTATTATTATTATTATTATTATTATTATTATTATTATTATTATTATTATTATTATTATTATTATTATTATTATTATTATTATTATTATTATTATTATTATTATTATTATTATTATTATTATTATTATTATTATTATTATTATTTTCTTTTTAGACTGAAAGTAATCAGGTATCTATTTCTGGAATTTAAAAAAAAAATAAATAAATAAATAAAAATTGAATCTAGATTCTGTCTTTCATCCAATAATCATTGCATAAAATACACGAAAAAAATCACTTAACAATCACTACAATTGGAATTAAATTAAATGCAAAACATATTTATAATCTAGCATTTACTATTATTTTATATTATTTTTTAACCTAACGACAAATATTAAAAGATTAGCAAACGCCAACTTTGTGATGCGTTAAAATTTATTTAGATTTAATTTACAAGAAAAGCCAGCCAAAAAAAAAAAATTTTTTTTGTTTTAAAGAAGAAAAATTTTCCTTGAATCATTAAATTATCCATTTGATGATAAAAAAAATTAATAATGGTTTCTCATAACTCTGAAACAAGAATCGTAATCTATAGCTTGCAATTTGTCATCATAAATCCAGTCATATCAGTAGCATTATTATTATTATTATTATTATTATTATTATTATTATTATTATTATTATTATTTAATTTCTCAACAATTAGGAAAAAGAATAAAAATCGGATTTTTCATATTTGTTTTCCTTTATTGGAAAATAAATTTTGGTAAATTTTAAAAGACTATAAATTAATTATTAATCCTTTCTTTCATTAATTTCCATAATGCATTTTCCAACAATGGGAAAAAAAAGAAAAAATCACACTCACCAAAATAAAAAAAAAAAAATATATTTCGGTAATATATATATGCAAAAAGTATATGAAATTGAAAATAAAATTGCAGAGAATCATGAAACCGATAATTGAACATTAATCGATTGACAAAATTTCCATGTTTGAAGATGCATTTTGATTGGAAAGTTTTTATTAATTAAATTTGATTTGGTTTATCCATGAAAATGATATAGTCTTCAACAAATGTACACACGTTTTAATATTTTCTTTATATCAAGAGAAATATTCGTATTTAAAATAATAATAATAATAATAATAATAATAATAATAATAATAATAATAATAATAATAATAATAATAATAATAATAATAATAATAATAATAATAATAATAATAATAATAATAATAATAATAATAATAATAATAATAATAATAAATAATAATAATAATAATAATAATAATAATAATAATAATAATAATAATAATAATAATAATAATAATAATAATAATAACAAAATTTGTTACCGCCCAGAACTGCATAAGAGAAGAAGAGGAAATCTGGGTTTGTGACAAATACTGACAAAAAGACAGAGAGGAAATTTAAAATTCCCCCAACGATTGCCAATTTCCTCCATCCAAATTCCGCGCTCAGAGGACCCACCAAAAATGCTGTAAAATTCCAGATAAGACCTTGAATGCTTATAATCCAAGCGATCTTAGATGATGAAACGCTTGACTTCAAAAGAGGAGAAAATAAAATACTGAACCCGAAGAACGGAGGAAAATGGAAAGAAGATCACCATAAAAAAAAATTTACGAAATATGCTAAAGATCACAGATAAATAAGATAAGAATAATAAATGCTTTCAAAATATAAGGACAAATATAAATATAACTATATATATATATATATATATATATATATATATATATATATATATATATATATATATATATATATATATATATATATATATATATATATATATATATATATATATATATATATATATATATATATATATATATATATATATATATATATATATTATTTAATTTATTTCCCTTCTTTTTTTCCTATTTCTGTTTTGTTTTCATTTATTAGTTTATTATTATTATTATTATTATTATTATTATTATTATTATTATTATTATTATTATTATTATTATTATTATTATTATTATTATTTTTACTGTTATTTACCACATGTTTTTAGTCCTTCCCTTTTTCCATTTTTACGAGCTTTGGTTTTTATTTTTACATTCTCTCATTCTTCCTGGGGTGTGTCCTAATGAACTCTCCGTTTAATGCTCCTCCTGGATGTGGATACGAATTATATACTGGTTATTTTGACCTTTGACTAGCCTGCCCATTGTTGGGAATCGAACCTTGGCTAGCTAACCATTAAGGAGGCTGTGCTTCACTTGGGCTTATAATTCGGGAGAAACATTCGTTACATGTGGTGCAAGGGTGAGGATCGAGCATGATATTCTTGGGACTAGGCAGAGGCCTCAACCACACCCTACTACTACCGTATGAGGTTTCTTAGTCGAACGCAATGACAATATGATGTTCCTTGGAGGTCACTTCATTTTTATAAAGTCCATTCATCCACTTATACGAATGATCCACTGTACACCTCATTGGACGTAGATTTTCCACTCTTTTTCCAGGTTCGACATCTACACCATTGACAAAATAAAGCGCCATCGAATTGTGTGATGATCTTTAATCTGTCCTCTACACCAGAGACCATTCCGAAAACCAATATGAGAAATGGTTCCATTCTAATAATGGGGACCCTCCATGCATTTAAAACTTTGCTCTGTATCGACTCTGTAAAAGAATTTTTTTTAAAGAGTATTCCTTCCTTCATCTTTTGCTTTTGTATGAGAAGGGTCTATGTGTTTGTTTTTTTTTATAGGGTGTTGAACCCCCCTCCCCCTGTATTTCGAATGACTTTTTTTTACTAAATCCTTCATAAAATACACAATACTTAATTTTTTAAAATTTTTTTTTTGCTAAAAATTTGGAAACATATGTAGTTTTCAAAAGATGATACGGTGCGGAGTAGGCAGTTTGATATGCGCGTAAACTCATTTGAAATTTTAAAAATATTTTTTTTTCAAATTTTCTTTATCAATTTCACTTCCGTGTTTAAAGTGGCAACAAGAACGAACATTTCAGTGCTCTCTGGTTTACAAACTTTGGTAGATGCTCCTGATATCTCCAACCCTAACTATATCCGAAAAACTTCTGAGGGCACCATTTTTGCAACAAAAGCAATGAATGAAGCCAATTAGGACATTTTTATCCACTTTCAAAACAGGCGGACCCCAGTGAGTGATGCATACAGGTTACTTCTTTCAAAGATGCCCTGGTACTCCGAACCAGAACCTTCTTTTAAGTTTTAACACCTCTTTCCCAACGATGAAGGTCAGGTTTTGTTTTATCAATGATACTGTGCGTCAGTATTTCTCGGTCACGTATATGTTTCAAATGCAAAAATGTAAGCTACTTCCGAAAATACTGCCAAAGAACCAGCGACTTATGCGCACATTGAGGAGGTGACTTCCCCTTCCTTACTCTAATTCAACCTCAGATTTGAATTTTAGTGGCAAGCATGGCGTAGCATCCAGAAGCTGTCTGTTCGTCCTATGAGAACAAAAAGAAAATACTTGAAATCTTCGCACCACAGAGAAAACCGTTGATAGGCTAGCGTAAGTTGGAAGAGGTGGTTCGCAAGTTCGCATGAATCTATACTACTACCCTGTCTGTCTTCAGTGTCCCTACCTCAAGAGAACCTAAAACGTGCCTTTATAATTTAGTTCTCATCTGACTCACATAGAACAAGAAATGCTTCTTATTCCAGGAGCCAGGCACCTGTTTCTGTTATGACATATCCCTCAGCTTCTCCTACATTACCATTTGCTGCACCTTTTCAAAGACAACACAGCTATTTTATCTATCTCCTGATTCCTAAGCTTTCACAAGAGGTAGTTTGTTGGTTCCAAAAAGTCTTTCTTTGCTTGGATAAGTTAATGCAAATCAAATTTCAAACTCAGCTTCCACCACGGTCAACTATTATTCCCGAGTCCTTGGTTAAACGCTTACCATTGTCCTCTCAAAAGGAGACTATAATTAAGTCATCTACTGCAATCAAGTTCCTTAAAGGTGATAATTCATTGTCAAATAGAAACTCAATGCCATTGCTGTGGATGTTGCTCATTCCCCTTTCCTGAGCCCTCGACCAGTCTGACTCCTACATCTTTCTAAAAGTTATGTCAGGAGACGAAGAGGGCAGACGATTGTAATTTATTCATGGGGACCCTCATTTTTTCCCATCAGACATTGTACCCTCCCCTGAGTCCACAGTCTGGTTTTTCTCTACTTTATGGCTTTCCCCTGCTACTGGGATACACAGTCCAAATCAGAAAACTTGATTGAAATCTGCTTCTTTAAGTTGACAAAAAAGGTTGCTCACAAACCTACAGAAACTCTTGTCACAAGTCGTCCAACCGAATAAATAATTTAAAGCAGCAAAAATGGTAAAATTCTGTCTTTATAACTGCCAAGGTAAATCAAACTTTGAAAAACTATAATTCTAAGATACACACTCACACCTGAGTGCATCTGACTTCAGGGGCTTAAACTTCGCCAACAGGAGTTTTACCTCTGTCCGAATACCAGAAACTTCGGAAATCCTCTCACTGTGATATCATTGACAGAGGGGTAGCATAGAACCTTGTTCAAAAATTGTTCTAATATACACCTCTTCTACTCACCACACAATTATATGCTGTGTTGACAAGCTTTCATTTTCCAAAATTAATTTTCAACTGTGACTGTTCAACGTCTGGTCTGACCAACCTCTTATAGCAGCTACTCACCCCAGTGGCTCTGTTGGGAAATTTCAATAGGAAACATCTGCTTTTTCTAGAGACGATAATCACACTTAAATACTTCGTTCTAGTAAACCTGTTAACCCCCTGTTAGCTGTGTTATCTTATCACAGGGATTTCCACATATGAATGAATGTTTACAAAAACTTCATTATGTATTGATATTTCTTTTTGCTCCATTTTTGTATTTGATTGCTTTTGGAAGACCAGTTTTGGCCAATTATTTAGGAGTAACCATTACCCTATCACCTTGGAGGAAATTGCGTCGTCTCTGGTGCCTTTGTCAAGGTCCCAGTGTCTGCATGACCGAACTGACTGGCTGCTTTCAATTCCAGGACTCTTGTATCAAGAAAATGCCTTCACTTTCTTTCATCAGCCATACTTAAAGTAGCAGAGGTCTACATTCCTCAATATTCCGTCCTCAACTAATCACTGTTGTTCCCAGGAATGATAAAAAATTAATCGAAAAAAGAGAAAGCCTTTCTGACAATTCATGAAACATTCAACAATAAAAATAAAAATATACATCGGCAGTTTTTGACGCATTAACCGTCTCTTTACAGGCAGTACTTCGGTCTTATGTTTCAGGAGTTAAATTTGAAACCCATTTGTCTTCGATGGGAATGCAACAAATTTACAAACATCCTAACAGATCTTTTCCTGTCACTCTTTCGACCCTGGAACCGGTAGCTAATATTATTGGCTACATTTTTGCGAAACAACCCAGTAATTCTAACTAAACGGAGTCTTTTCTGTTATTACGGAACTCAACTTTTCCTTCGGACTTCTAAAAATGAGAGGATGAAGACTTTCATTATAGTCACCTTTTCACCCTTTTCGAACTCCAGATGGTCTTGCTGAAACGTAAGGATTTAGCTGTAGGTCCAGGTGACATCTCTTTTATGATGCTCATTTGATGAGTGGATAATGTTTCCCTCCCTTAAGATGAAAGTTTTTGTGGTTCCTATCCCTAAACCAAGAAAAGACTTACATGTAGTGGAGATTCAGCGACTCATTTCTATAATATTCCCTTCGTGTAAGCTGCTTGAAAAAATAGTGCCTGGTCTTCTCATTGCTGTGTGTAAATGGCCGGCAAGCATTGGCGTAACTAGAAAATTTTTTCTGGGTGGGGCCATGGCCCCACTCTTTATCAAAGAATCTCAGATAGTCTGTAATAGTTATCTTATTAGCTTTATTCATATATATATATATATATATATATATATATATATATATATATATATATATATATATATATATATATATATAATATATATAATATATATATATATATATATATATATATATATATATATATATATATATATATATATATATATATATATATATAAATATATATATATATTATATATATGATATATATATATATATATATATATATATATATATATATATATATATATATATATATATATATATATATATATATATATATATATATATATATATATATATATATTTTTTTTTTTTTTTTTTTTTATACACTAGCCATATCCCGCATGATGCAGGGTATCGACTGCAGGAAAATTCCTGTAGTCGTACATGGGAAGACAAAAAAAAAATGGTTAAAAGGAATCCCACCCTAGAACCATGCGAAGAACTATTCTCTATGATCCAGCCTTGTCGCCCAATCCAACCTTGTGTTTTAAATTTATATTTTTAATACTAATGATGAATTTTATACTTTAGCCGAAAGTATGTTGATTGAAAATTTTGTTGCTTCGCCAGACATTTTGAATAATAATTTAATTGAGATTTATTTAATTTTGTTTTTTGAAGAAACCGATATTTTAAGCACAATCATCTTTTAAAATAAATTTCTTATTATTTTTAAGTTTTCGAAAATAATTTTCTTTTCAATACAATTCAAAAACATTCTCTAAAGAAATCTTTCCAATTTTCAGAATAGATTGCTACGACTTTCCTTCTCTTTTCTTCTCTTATTTATTGTCATCTCTCTTCTCTCATATCCTCTTCTCTCGTATCCTCTTCTCTTCTCTTCTCTCCTCTTCTCTTCTCTTCCATCTGACGCTTCTTCTTTTTCTTTTTCCATCTGTTTTAAGCACCTCCGCTCCCGACGATAGCTGAATCATATATATATATATATATATATATATATATATATATATATATATATATATATATATATATATATATATATATATATATATATATATATATATATATATATATATATATATATATATATATATATATATATATATATATATATATATATATATAGATATATATATATATATATATATATATATATATATATATATATATATATATATATATATATATATATATATATATATATATATATAATATATATATATATATATATATATATATATATATATATATATATATATATATATATATATATATATATATATATATATATATATATATATATATATATATATATATATATATATATATATATATATATATATATATATATATATATATATATATATTATATATAATATATATTATTATATATTAATAGAATATTAATATATAAATATAAATTATAATTTATATATATATATATATATATATATATATATATATATATATATATATATATATATATATATATATATATATATATATATATATATATATATATATATATATATATTATATATATATATATATATATATATATATATATATATATATATATATAAATATATATTATATATATATATATATATATATATATATATATATATATATATATATATATATATATATATATATATATATATATATATATATATATATATATATACATATATATACATATATATATAATATATATATATATATATATATATATATATATATAATATATATATATATATATATATATATATTATATATTATATATATATTCCAACTATCACTATCACTCAAGGGAAGAGTTTTAATCGAAGAGGGGATGTTAAAATAATTGTGAAAGCATCAAGAGCAAAAATCAAGTATAATTTCCACATATCGCAAATATTGCAGATGAGCACTGATGAGAGTTTTAAAGTGAGGGAGATTATATTCGGCGGAAACACAGAAGGTTGAAGAGAACCCCACAAAACAGTGGTGACTAGACAGAAGGAAGCAAAACAACAAGCAGGCATGAATCATCTGCCAGTGTCCACACAAATTCATGTGCAGACTCTAAACCCATTTAGCAGCCGGTACCCCGTTGAAAAGAGAAAAAGCAATAACATCACGTTACAAAGATAAAGGGCCTTTTAAATTAGATAATACAAAAGAATTTATGTCTTTTTTTTCCTTTGACACGATCTTATCAAAAAAATAATTAAAACCCGAGCCACTATATATGCGATTGCGACACCTCATATTATTGGCGTATGAATGAATAGAGTTAGTTGAGGAACTTAGAATATCATTAATGAAAAGTAAGAAAAGGGGAACAGATAAGACAAAATCCTGTGGAACACCATTGTTGACATAAAGGGAAAAAAGATGCTCCATCAGCAACAGCTGATTTGGAACGATTAGAAAGAAAGCTAGGCATAAGTAACAATGAGGATGAAACCCAAAAGAGGGGGGTTGTAAAGCTGAGCTTCATATCATAACTTCATAACCAGAAAAAATTCTTTGATATGTCAAGCGTTTTCAAACAAAACTTTCCAGATCCCTAAGGACAGAATATAAATCTCTGAGCCTTAAGGTAGGAAAGTTTATCACTAGTGAAACTCCAGCGCAGAAAGCCAATGCTGATGATAGGAAAGAAAGGAAAGGGACTCCACATGATCCAAGAAATGAGAGTTAAGAATATTTTCAAAGATCATTGACAGAATGTTCAGAGCGGCTACTTTTCTTCAGAAATGGTTGAACAAAAATATACGCTTCCAAGAAAAGGAAAGTATTGGCATTGTGGTATAGATAGAATAGTTGAACGAGAAATGACGCTATACTTATAATCAACCCTCTAATCTTGGGAAGGAATGCCATCCTGACCACTTGCTTTCTTAACGCTCATTAATTTCAAAAACCAATATGAACCTGATCAAATGTAAACACAGGTAAAAGAATTGGACAACTTAGAGGAGAAGGAGGAGGTAGAGAATAAATCTCAGAATCGTACAGGTTGAAACAAAAGCCAAAGAGATTAGAATTTTCAGTGAGAGAGTTAGCAACAGAATCATCAAAGCGAATATGAGTATTAAAGACCGATTTTCAATAGTTATTAAAGATGTTTTATAAAAAAGTCAGAGAGATTTATCAGCAGAACTTAGGAGTTTAGGGCACTTTCGTTTAGTGAAGATTAGCTTTTCTCATCGAGTAATATTCCTGCAACGATCCTGAGCTGAAAAGCAATTGCAAGGGTCATAGGAAAATATGAATTTTTCCACTTCTGAAACGTATTGTTTCTAGCTTGAGTGGCGAGGGAACAAACATGATCGAACCGTGGATTTTGAGGAGAGAAAAATATAGTACTATAGAAGAAAATATGAACCTGTACATTCCATCAACAACTGCAGCCCAACTTATCGGCAGAAACCGAAGCATCTTCAGAGTCAAAGCAGTCACTACAGAAGTAGTTATCGTAAAAATGACGCAAAGCCTCCACTCAGAAATTATAGAATAACTTATTGTTATATATTAAAAGAGTTAGAGAATGAATTCTTAAATAGATGGTGCTTCACACAGGAGCAAAAACAATTAGGGTGAGAGCTGTAGTGGTATTCGAAGTTAGTTCGTAAGGTACGAACATTCGTGATATATATATATATATATATATATATATATATATATATATATATATATATATATATATATATATATATATATATATATATATATATATATATATATATATCCCTAATCGCTTTGGAGATGAACCCAACACTCTAGACCTTTTCCTAACTTGTAATCCTACTCCATATACTATTAAACGTTTTCCTCCTCTTGGTTCCTCCGATCAACTTCTTATTTCTGTATCTTCTATCATTTCAAGTTTTTCGCAGGAAAGACCTCCGCCTATTGCAAACAGAAATCGTTACATTTCGGTCTCGTGGAATTACTATTGCTTCCGTGGGATGGGTCCTCGGAGTGTGCAGAATGCATTACCGAGGTGATTCTCACTGGCATGGAGGAGTACATTCCATATTCTTTCCCTTTTACTAAACCTAACAAATCTTGGTTTAACTCTGCTTGTTCTCGTGCTATTCGCAGCAGTAATTTAGCCTTCAAGGATTGCCGTCGTCTTAAAACTTCAGAAACTTACGCAACATATATTTGATATCGGAATCCTACAAAATCTATTCTCTGCAACACCAAAAATTCTTTTGTCCGTACAAAGTGCAATAACCTTTCTCATTCCTCTTCTTCTTGCAGTTTTGGACACTTTTTAAAAAATGCCAACTCTAACTTTGCTTCTTCCTCATTTCCTCCTCTAGTATTTTTTGACGGCACAACTGCTGTTTTGCCTTCTTTTAAAGCTGAATTCTTCTCTCAAACTTTTGCCTCTAATTAAAATTTAAACGATTCTTGAGCTATTCATCTTCCGTTAACACCCTATAACTCATTTATACTTTAAATTAGAATTTCTTCTAAGGACGTCATTTCTGCTATCTCAGAGCTTAATCCTAAGAATGCTTACCGTTTTGATGGTATCAGTATTGTGGTTTTCAAAACTGATGCTTCATAGCTTTCAACCTTCCTTGGTAAAATATTTCGTCACTGTCTTTCTATTTCTGTCTTTCCTTCTTGCTGGAAACTTGAGCTCATTCAGACTGTGCCGAAGAAGGGAAATCCCTATCAACCCTCTAACCATGGTTCTAATTATTTAATCCAGTTTTTTCTAAAGTTTTCGAATCTATCATTAACAGGAAGATTTGGAAAAATTTCAATTCTTCTAATCTTATCTCTGATCGTCTGTATGAATTTCGTAAGAAACGCTCTACTGGTGATCTTCTTTCCCTCCTATCTGACTCTTGGTCCTCCGCTCTTCAGCATTTCGGTGAATCTTTTGCTGCCGCGATAGACATATAAAATGCTTTCTATAGAGTTTGGCTCAAAGCTTTGATTTCCAAACTTCCCACATTCGGAATCTAAAATTCTCTCTGATCTCCTTTCTGGTCGTTCTATAGTAGCTGTTGGAGACAGACACCTTTCATCCTTTAAATCACATAATTGTGGTGTTCCTCAAGGTTCTGTCCTATTTCCAACACTTTTTCTGCTTTTCATTAATGACCTTCTCTCTGTTACTTCATCTCCTGTCCACTAATATACCAATAACTCCAACCTCAATTACTCCTTTCAGTTTGAAAAACACCCCTCCTGACAGCATTTAATAGACGCAAGGAGAGTAGCTTTAGAACAACTGACCTCTGATCAATCTCGTATTTCAAATTGTGGCAGAGAAAACATGGAAGTTTTCAAAGCCTCAAAAACTCAGTCTCTCCATCTCTTTATCGACACAATCTTCCACACAACTATGATATCTTCTTCGAAAACACATAACTCAAACTCTCACCTCTCCATAATATTCTTGGTGTTTCTTTTCCTTGTGATCTTTCTTGGTAAGATCACATTATTTCTCTTTCTAAACAACCTTCTAAATGGTTGGATATTAAGAAGCGACTTCAGAACTTCTTCACATTACCACAATTGATTGCTCTTTAAAGGGGTGTTGATCGCCCCTGTAATGAGTATATCTCACATATCTCAGTTGGTGCCACTCATACAGCTCTCCTTGAAAATGTAGAGTCTAGGAATTTCTTCTTATGAACTACTCTCACTAATTCTCTTTAGTCTCTTTCAGTCCGTTGAATTGTTGCACCAGTCTATCAATACTATCGCTTTCCCAATGGACGATGCTCTTCTGAGCTCTCAAGTCGCATACCTTCTTCTTTGAGAAGAGCTTGTGCGACACGTTTTTCTACACAGTCTCATCCTTTCTCTGTACAACTTAATCGCTATGCTCAATCTTACATGTACTATAGTGACTATACTGGTAAAGTCTGGATCACTCTCCCTTCACCTATTTTCCCAACTTCCAATGACTTACACACCTTCAAACGATGTGTATCTGGACATGTCGACCTTTAATCTGACCAGGTTCCCGAAATGGTCCTTACACTGGTAGAAATTTTTTAAGCCTCTGGCCTCTGCCCATCAGAGGTGATATATATATATATATATATATATATATATATATATATATATATATATATATATATATATATATATATATATATATATATATATATATATATATATATATATATATCTTACGGTTTACAAAAGTTGGAGGCCTACCAATTTCCGCCGGAGTTGGGAAACAGAACTTTGTCGTTAAAGCCCGAAGTGTTCAGATGCACGGCGTTTAAAAGTATGCAAGTCAAAGGAAGCCGAGAAAGCAGATAAAGTGAGTGGTTTCCAGAATTTCTCAGTAGAGTACATGTAAAATTGAGCATTACCGTTAAGGCTGAAGTGGGAGAGTTGGACAGAGAAACTATGAGAATGTGTAGAAAGGCATGTCTCACGAGCTCTTTTTAATGGAGGAGGTATGCGAAGGGAGAGTTCAGAAGAGCAGTGTCCATTGTAATAGCAATTGCGTAGAGAGAGAAAGAAGTAACAATTCGTAGGGCAGAAAGAGATTGAAAAGAAATAGTGAGAGCGGGAGAGTTGATGAAAAGAAAAGCCTTGAACTCCACTTTTTCATGGAGATCTGTATGAGTGAAATAACTCCAAAAGTGAGAGGCGTTCTCCACACAGAGGCAAACATCACGTATAGAGAGTAAGCAACTGGGGTGACATGAAGAAATTCTGAAGGTTCCGCAAGAACACCCAACCTCTTTCTTAGAAGCTTGTTTAGAAAGAGAATTTATGTGATCTTTCCAAGAAAGATCACTAGAAAAAGAAATACCGAGGGTATTAAGAACAGGTGAAGGTTTAAGATGTGCTTTCGAGGAAGATATCATAGTTGCGTGAAAGATGAGTAGAGAGATGGAGAAACTGAGTTTTTGAGGCACTGAAAACAACCATGTTATCTCTACCCCAATTTGAAATACGGGAAAGTTCAAAGGTTAGTTGCTCCAAGGCTACTCTTCTCGAGACTAATATCTGCTGTTGGGAGTTGCATTTTCAAACTGGAAGGAGAAATGAAATGTGGAGTCATTAGCATAAGAGTGGATAGGAGATGAAGTAATGTAAAGAAGATCGTTAATGAAAACTAGAAAAGTGTTGGGGATAGGACAGAACCCTGATGAACACCACTGTCAATCGATTTAAAGGAAGAACTATGTCCGTCTACAACTGAGCGAAGAGGGAAGTTTGGAAATCAAAGCTTTGTGTCAGACCCTATCAAAGGCTTTCGATTTGTCTATCGCGACAGAAAAGGGTTCACCGAAATGCCGAGAGAGGAGGACCAAGAGTCAGAGAGAAGGGAAAGAATATCACCAGTAGAGCGTTTCTTTTGAAAGTCATAATGGCAATCGGAGATAAGATTGGAGAAATTGAGAAGTTTCCAAATCTTACTGTTTAGAATAGATTCGAAAACTTTAGAGAGAGCTGAGGTCAAAGAAATGGGGGCTGTAGTTAGAGGCTTGAGAGGGATCCCACTTCTTCTGCACAGAATGAATGAGAGCACGTTACCAGCAAGGGGGAAGGAAGACAGAAGTAGAAAGACAGAGAAGAAATAGTTTGCCAAGGCAGTATGCAATCTCGGAAGCACAAGTTTTGAGAAACACAGGAGGGATACCATCAGAACAGTACGCCATCTTAGTATTAAGTTCAGAGAGAGCAGAAATGAAATCTTTAGAAGAAATTCTAATTTTAGGCATAGATGATTTGTATGGCCTGTCGAAGGAGGAAGAATAGCAAAGGAATCGTTTAAATTTGAATTAGAGGTAAAAGTTTGAGCGAAGAGTTCAGCTTTAGAAGAAATCAAAAAGGGGAAATGAGACTTCAGAAGATACTAGAGTTGGGAAAGAGGAAGTAGCAAAGTTAGAGTTGACATTTTTTGCAAAGTTCCCGAAAGGGCATGAAGAAGAGGAACGAGAAATAACATTGCATTTTCTACAGAGAAAATATTTTTTAGTGTTGCGTAGAATAGATTTTGTATTTTTTCGAGATGAAATATAAGTTGCGTGGGTTTCTGGAGTTTGAGAACGACGATAATCCCAAAAAGCAGCATCCATGACGCGTATAGCACGAGAATAAGCAGAGTTAAACCAGTGTTTGTTAGGTTTAGTAGAAAGAAAAAAATATGGAATGCACGTCTCTATGCCAGGAAGAATCACCTCGGTTATGCGCACTGCACACTCAGAGGGACCCCTCCCACTGAAACAGCAATCATTCCATGGAAAATCAGAAAAGTATAACCTCACGTCATACCAGTTACTGATACCGAAATGCCAGAAACGTCTCCTTGCAGAAGAAGGGGGCCATTCTTGTGGAAGACTTGAAGAGACATGATAAAATACAGAGATAAGAAGGTGATAGGATGAACTTAGAGGAGAAGGATAAGAAGTTAGTAAAAGATCAAGTAGGTTGGGTTCATCACCAAGGCGATCAGGGATACGGGTAGGGAGATGCACCAACTGCTCAAGGTTGTTCTGGATAGCAAATTGGTAGGAGAAATCACCATCTGGATCATGAGACCTAAGTATAAGTCATTGGCAGTGGTGAACATTGAAATCACCTAAAATGATGATTTCGGAGAAAGGAGAAGAATAGAGAATGTGTTCTATTTTGGAGTTATGATAATCGAGGAATATTTTATAGTCTTTAGAGTTAGGAGATAAGTAGACAGAACAAAGGAATTTATTTGTAGAGTTGCATGAAAGTTTAAGCCGAAAAGGAGAGAATTCAGAAGACTCCAAATTAGAGACAGGAGAACAGACAGCATCTGTGAGCAGATTTGCACAACATCCACTCTTAGCTGAAAATTGAGGATAGAGACAGCATTAAAAAACAGAGTAGTGTTTGCTATCAGGAACTCAGACACCTGAGTTTAGTTAAGAACAAGAGATTAGGTCCAGAAGAAGAGAGATGGCGACAAAATGGAGGTTAGACAAAAGAACGCGAATGTTCCAGAAATTAATGAAAAAAGAAGACTGTGCACCAGGGCAAATCGGCATGGAGATCTTGGTGGCACCAACCCCATCACCTGAGTCCACCAATTCCATAATGGTGAAGGTGAAGGAATGGATGAGGGGCTATATTTGGAATCAGCTCCTCTTGGATTCT
>SEYY01022899.1:35000-37500 GCA_009176605.1 Armadillidium nasatum | reverse complement strand
TATTATTATTATTATTATTATTATTATTATTATTATTATTATTATTATTATTATTATTATTGAGGATATTCTAAGGATAGAGTGTAGGAAAGAATTTAGATTCTTAAGAAAATTATCATAAACACTCCAAAGTCAATAAAAAAAAAGTAAAGTACTTACCATTATGACAAAACCTCCAATAATGATGACCCAACCCCATCCTCCGTCAGGAGGAACTAATTTTGGTTCCGTTTGCTTAGGTAAGCATTTCCTTATCTTACAAATTTTGTTTTTCCTTTCTAAGATGGATACCCTTTCTCTTTGTGGACTTCCAGTTAAAGAATCGCCTTCGAAAGAGCTGTTGCATTCTTTTAATTTACCCATTGACACTATATCGTACGGGAGGAATTTCTCATTAATAAGAAATGAAATAAAAACTCATTTATTGAAGACTAAGTAAAAATTTTCAAATCTTTTTATTCTTCTTTGTTTTGAGAGTGTTGAACAAAGGGACAAAAGTGGTTAGGATTTAAATTTTCAGATTTTTTCTCTCATCATTCTGCAAATAATAATAATAATAATAATAATAATAATAATAATAATGAAAATAATATATATATATATATATATATATATATATATATATATATATATATATATATATATATATATATATATATATATATATATATATATATAATATATATAGATATATTATTTTTTTTTTATAAAAAGTTCACATCTCACAGGCATTGCCCTATTCTAGGAGAGGAACTTTTCTAGGTAGTATATACCTAGAATCCCCAAGTGGGATCGAACCGGCGCCCTCAAGCACGGGAGTCAATCACTCTACCGTATATATATATATATATATATATATATATATATATATATATATATATATATATATATATATATATATATATATATATATATATATATATATATATATATATATATATATATATATATATATATATATATATATATATATATATATATATATATATATATATATATATATATATATATATATATATATATATATATATATATATATATATATATATATATATATATATATATAATATATATATATATATATATATATATATATATATATATATATATATATATATATATATATATATATATATATATATATATATATATATATATATATATATATATATATATATATATATATATATATATATATATATATATATATATATATATATATATATATATATATATATATATATATATATATATATATATATATATAAAGAAACATTTCTTTTCTTTTATTAAAGAGATACTCAAATCCATTGTTGGCACCGGTACAGATAATTAAGAAAGCTCAGTAAAGCGATGTTAACTTTAAAGACTTGAAATTAATATGTTAAAAACTTCCGTAGGAAAGTAGTTCATCGAGTATATATATATATATATATATATATATATATATATATATATATATATATATATATATATATATATATATATATATATATATATATATATATATATATATATATATATATATATATATATATATATATATATATATATATATATATATATATATATATATATATATATATATATATATATATATATATATATATATATATATATATATATATATATATATATATATATATATATATATATATATATACAGACCCCAGAGGAGCATACATTTTCAATAAATTTATTTTAAATTTCAAACATCTCTCTATAAATATATGTCACTTAGCTATCCAGATCCCCACACTACAAAATCTAATATATTCCTTATGGTCTCCTTATTCAAATATAGCAAGGAGCACAAAAACAGACATGAAGTCCGAATATATTTCCATCTAACAACTCAATCAAACGTATAAAAACTATTTATATAAACAAAACAAACAAAAATTTGCAGTTTTTACATTACAATGATTACATGAAGACCCATTTTTATACAAAGAGAGATATTAAATATTTGAAGTCATGTCTTGAAAACATCACCAAAACAATAAGAAAGAAAATCTAATCTAAAAAAAACCTTAGAACACATAAAAAAAATTAAATAAAGAAATTGTGAATTAATCAGCATGATAATAAAGCTAACATCTTTAGTAAAAAAACACATCCAAACAAAAAAATTATAATAGTTAGGACAAATTATCTTTGAGAACATCTTACCTCGGCCCTTCAACATCCAAGATTCAAAATAAAATATCAATCAAATTCACTTAAAAAAAAAAAAAAAAAAAACTTTCCAGTTATAGGCTAAGAAAACATTTTCAGTCATCAACCTAAAATATCTAGGGTCAGCGGCCATCACCTACCGAACCTAAATATAAGCCTACATACATACATACATACATACATACATACATACATACATACATACATACATACATACATACATACATACATACATACATACATACATACATACATACAAGAAAAAGAGAGAGAGAGAGAGAGAGAGAGAGAGAGAGAGAGAGAGAGAGAGAGAGAGAGAGAG
>SEYY01022899.1:0-20000 GCA_009176605.1 Armadillidium nasatum | reverse complement strand
TCATCTCATTCACCTCACTTTTAAAATTATCTGTTGAAGATTCTAAATTCCTTTTAGACGGGGAACTATATCCAAATTGATGGTATTGCTATGGGGTCTCTTTTAGGTCCTGCTTTTGCAAATAGCTTTCTCTGTTATTATGAAAAACAATGGATCAGGCAATGCACCCTTCTGTTCAAACCCCTTCTCTATCGCAGCGACATGGTGACTGCTTCGTAGTTTTCAAGGAGAAAGCTTATGCCAATATGTTTCTACAGTATGGAATGGGAGACACAACAGCATGAGATTCACTATGAAAGAAAAAGTTAATAATTCCCTATTATTTATAAATGAATATGTTACGTATGGTAACAACATATTTAAAACATCTGTTTATAGAAAACCTACTTCTACCTTTCTTGCTACAAACTAGCAACTTAAGTTTATTCTTTCAGGTTTAAGATCTAGAATCTATAGAGCATTTAAAATTTGCTCTGACTGGCATTCATTCCATAAAGAGATGGAATTTACTAAATTATTTCCCTTTTTAATTTATTTCCTAAGTTCCAAGTGCAAAAAAGCATTAATGTGTTTCTCGTTTATATCTTTAGAGCTACTCATCATTTTCCTTCTGTTCCTAAGCAAAAAATATATTTAAAACTTCGGTATTTAGGGTCCCTTACATCCCAACTTAACAAAAATATTCTTACAGTACTTGAAGCTACATTCCCCCAGTGCCAGTTTATTCTTACAAATTATAACTCCCTCTCAATTCGCAAGTTCTTCAGATACAAGTAATCCATCTCAATGCTTCTCAGATCCTCATTAATTTATTTATTTAAGTTTGCCAACTGTAATGCAGTATATGTAGGACAAACTGGTCTACATTTGAAAGTGAGGATTGATAAGTATAAAAGAGTTTCCTTCAGAACTGATCTCCCTCTTTGTTCTCTTGAATACTCTGACATAAGAAACCATCGAGATACCCACTCCTTTTCTTCTTCCAATTTTTCTATATTTGAAGAACAGAGAAATTGAATGAAGAGGAAGATTATTTATGTCAACTTACGAGGATGGTCTGTTCTAAAGAAAACTCCTCTATGTTTATGAATCCTTACTTTCAATTGTAGACAAGCTTGGCCTACATATACAACATTACAGCTGGCACACTTAAAAAAATAAATTAATGAAGATCTGAGAAGCATTGGGTGAGATTCTTTCTGTCTGAAAAACTATATGAGTTCTAATTTATAAGAATGAACTGTTGTTGCGGTAATGTAGCTTCCATTACAGTAAGAATATTACTATAAAGTTGAGATGCAAGAGAACCTATATACAGAAGTTCTAAGTATATTTTTTGTTTGGGTACAGTAGGAAAATGAAGAGTGGGTCTGATGATATTAGTGAGACACTCGTTAATTAATGCTGTTTCCATTTGGAACTTTGGGAATAAATTAAAATTTAAAAGTATTCTCATAAATTCCATCTTTGTATATATATATATATATATATATATATATATATATATATATATATATATATATATATATATATATATATATATATATATATATATATATATATATATATATATATATATATATATATATATATATATATATATATATATATATATATATATATATATATATATATATATATATATATATATATATATATATATATATATATATATATATATATATATATATATATATATATATAATTAGTGATGGATCGCATATCATATATTCTCATTTGCGGATGCGGATGCGGATGCGGATGCGGATGCGGATGTAGAGCTTTCGTCAAGTGCGGATGCGGATGCGGATGTTAAATTTTTGAAAGTGTGGATGTGGATGCAGATGTTGAATTTTCGAAAGTGCGGATGGGAATGCGGATGAGGATGTTAGTTTTGATGCGGATGCGGATGAGGATTTCGAAAGTGCAGATGCGGATGTGGATTGGGATGTTAATTTTATTGCGGATGCTGATGCCATCACTAAATATATATATATATATATATATATATATATATATATATATATATATATATATATATATATATATATATATATATATATATATATATATATATATAATATATATATTTAAATTTTTTTTAAAAACTAAAATTTTTTTTTTTTTTATGAATAATACACTCATAACACACTTTTGCTTTTTGAAAAGAACGTATAAGATCGTTTTCACATAATGTATATATATATATATATATATATATATATATATATATATATATATATATATATATATATATATATATATATATATATATATATATATATATATATATATATATATATATATATATATATATATATATATAGGTCAGACTTTGGTTTACACCAGCCACATATCTTAAAAACTACTCAACGTACGTAAAAAAAGAATTACATTTTTAGAATTATTGTCGAATTTTAGTTAGGAAAAGTGTAAAATATTTGCCAAAAAATAAATTAAAAAAAAAAAAATGGTTTTGTACGACAACTGATGACGTAACAAACTTAAATTTGGTGTTATGACGATCATTTGTCTATGGGGGGCTCTGCCTCCCGTACCCCCCGACCCGTGAGTGATGATGATATTGTAGACTACTTTTTCTGTAGACGATTTGGGGGTATTTTCCATTTTTTCCAATTTCGAGAAAATTGAAAGAATAACGTACCTTGCCAGGCGTACGATGCTCTCCACAGATAAAAATAAGTAAACTTTACTTATGTAAACTTTATTATTATAAGGATTTTTTTTTTATTTCCCAATTTTTCCTACCTGAAATTCGACAAGGATTCTAAAAATGTAATTCTTTTTTTATGTAGGTTCAGTAGTTTTTAAGATATGTGGCTGGTTTAATCCGAAGTCTGGCCATATATATATATATATATATATATATATATATATATATATATATATATATATATATATATATATATATATATATATATATATATATATATATATATATATATATATATATATATATATTTCAAACTTTTTATAATGGGAAAAGTTATATAGTTTGTGGCAAAAGGAATAGTACCTATCGATACTTATTCTATACAATGGCGAACGATGCTATTAATCAATTGCAACTGACATGAAGTGAAGAATTTCTGAAAGCTTCTCAGAATATCCAACCTCTTAGAAATTTATTTTGTAATAGAGACAATACATTTCTTCTAAGATCGTTAGAAATTGAAACACCTATAATATTGAGACCAGATGTATTTTTGTGTTGCATTTTCAAAGATGACATTTTTGTATGAAAGATTGTAACAAGGAGATAGAGTTACAGACGAAGAAACTTCGTTTTGTATCACAGAAAATAACTATACTTTCTCTGCCCCTATCAGTGATACAAGAAAAGTAACTATTTGATGCTGAGTGATCCGCTTTCAACTTGAAAATTTCGATGAAATGTACAGTCGTCGGGACAAAAGTAGATAGGAAACTGCTTAGGTATCACCGTCGGAAATCTGTACTTATTAGAATCATTTGAAGATGTTTCTTTACTTCTACTGGGGGCATATGATATTCAGATGGGATGCTCCTTTGATTAGTAATCTTGCGTATCCCAGGAGAATCCCATGTAACTAAAGTTCCAAATGGATTTTAATAAGCACCAAATTCACAAAGAGATATCAAAACAGAGAGCTTGAAAACCATTTTCCGAGACATTCTTTTTGCGAGAGAAGAACTTGCTCAAAATGAACATTATCTAATGTTGACGCTGTTTTCATTGGACTCGATTCCTTGGAGTGGTGAAATTTTTCTTAGTCTTATTATTGCAAATTTCAACACAACAGTTGTTGTGCACATGTTTTATTGATCAGCTTCTGCCGGCTACTCCTGTAGCCTAAGGGAACCACGTAAATATGCGATGTGGTCTCAATTGGGGTCGAAACATTCTATATGGATTCAACTTTATATATATATATATATATATATATATATATATATATATATATATATATATATATATATATATATATATATATATATATATATATATATATATATATATATATATATATATATATATATATATATATATATATATATATATATATATATATATATATATATATATATATATATATATATATATATATATATATATATATATATATATATATATATATATATATATATATATATATATATATATATATATATATATATATATATATATATATATATATATATATATATATATATATATATATATATATATATATATATATATATATATATATATATATATATATATATATATATTATATTATATATATATATATTATATATATATATATTATATATATATATATATATTATATATATTATATATATATATATTTGTGTGTTTTGTTTGTGTGTGTGTATAATAAGGTTCTCAAAACTTATGCTTCTGAGATTGCAACCAGTTTTTATAAATTTTTCACCTTCACCTATCAACTGTAACCTGGAAGATTGCATCATTCAGCCTGAACCTGCAAGAGGAGCCCCTCTTAATCTACGAACTGTCATACTATCGCTTTAATCTCTGATCTTTACAATGTTTTATTGTATCCTTATCAGAAAGATTTGAAAAACTCTCAAATCTTCTAACCACTCCTTATATTACCTTCACGACTTCACTAGAAGCACTCCACTGATCATCATTTTTTCCATCTCTTTGGCTCTTGAACCTCTGCTTTTCAGCATTTCTGTGAATCTTTTGCAATGAATCTATTCATATAGAAGAATTTTGATATAGAATCTGGCAAAGAATTTTGATTTCTAAATTTTCCTTATTCAGAGGCTATCCTTTTTTCTGACTTCCTTCCTTCCGGCTGTTCTATAGTTAAATAATATTGTAGACCGCCACTGTTCATAGTTTAATTCTTTAAATAGTGATATTTCTCATGGTTCTGTTTTACCACTAATTCTTTTTCTATTTTTCATTAACAATCTATCTATTATTTCGTCTCTTATCCACTCTTACGCTGACGACTCTACCATTATTTAACCCTTTAAATTTGAAAACCAAAGTACTCAGCAGCAAATAGTTGATCCAATTAAGGTGGTCTTGAAACTAATGACCTCTGATCTTTCTCGTATCTCTAATAGAAACGAAAAAAACATGGTTGGTCAGTTATTTCATCTATTTATTTAATATAACCTTTCACGCAACTATAATTTATTAAACAAAGACACACAAATCAAACCATCTTCTGACCGTAAAATTATTGGTGTTTCTTTATCTCATGATATTTCTTTGAAGTATCACAATATGTTGGTCCCTAAATACGAGGTTAAGTGTTCTATGGCTCACAATGGATTTCTCTCCACCATAGTTTTTGGTTTTCTATAGAAAAGTTGTTCGTTGCTGTATAGCGTTTACATCATTCATCAAGGGTGGTCACACAAATATTTTCTTTTCAATAAGGTGTGTTGCCACTTATATAGCTTTTCTAATTGTTAGCACTCAAGCAGACGAATTGTTGAATCATTTTCCTTATACTGTCAGCATTACAATCAAAACAGCACTTCTGAATTCTCCAGTAGCATATCTCTCCTTTGAGAAGAGATCGTGCGACTCTTCTTTCTATAAAGTTTCAACATCTCTCTGTTCCGAGACTTAAACGCTATGCTAAATCTTACATGTGTTTCACTGGCAAAGTCTGGAACAAACTCCCTTTATTCATTTTTCCATCTTCTTTTGACTCGCACTATTTTAAAAGTATTGTATAAGGGAACATCGGCCATTGAGTTGGCCTTATTTTCAGTTTTTTCCCAAACTCCTACGGAACATCGTAGGATTGCTTCCTTAGTTCACCGGTGAAGAAATAATATATATATACATATATATATATATATATATATATATATATATATATATATATATATATATATATATATATATATATATATATATATATATATATATATATATATATATATATATATATATATATATATATTAAACCCCACAGGAAAATTAAAACACAAATTTTTAAAAATAAAAAAAAGAGCGAGGCTTTCGAAGGAACAACCGTCCTTCCTCTTTCAGGCTCAAGTTTTTGAGCCTGAAAGAGGAAGGACGGTTGTTCCTTCGAAAGCCTCGCTCTTTTTTTATAAAAATTTGTGTTTTAATTTTCCTGTGGGGTTTTAATTGTATAAAACAAAACACGGTTATAGTGTTCTTTCTGCCTATATATATATATATATATATATATATATATAATATATATATATATATATATATATATATATATATATATATATATATATATATATATATATATATATATATTATATATATATATATATATATATAATATTATAACACATAAAAATTTTTAAAATTAAGAAGTTGAAAGGTAACAAACCTAATCAGGTACTCTTAATACACAGAAACGTGTCACTTACTTTTTATTTTATTTTTTATTATTTGCATTCTTTTTTTTAAATTTATTTTTTCTAATTTAAAATGAAAATCGTGATTTGCTTCTCTTTATTAATCTTTATTATCGAAAAGAAATGAAATCGTATTAATTTCCACTTTTTTGATGAATATGATACTTGCAATAATTTATCTGTTTTCATTGACTAGGAAGCTCAAATTTCTATTCTTAATTATGATAATTTGAGGTCAAGATTCTAATGGAGGTGTTTTTTTAATTGATACTAAAACCTGAAATACCTGAGTTTTGTCAGTTGAGAGAAACACACAAAGTACTAGTTATAAATCTCAGAGCCTAGGTAATTTGAACTGTCCAAAGAGCCACGTGTTGTGATTAACACTTATATCTTTGTTGATAAACACAGAACATTATTTAAGACAATAAAGGAACATTTCAAGAACAAAGAAACAAGATTTCAGAGTTAAAAAAGGAAGATTTTTATTAATTTATATAAAATAAATATATATAAAGATAGTAATTCAACAAACTGAGAGCTAGAAAGAGATAGAGGTGGAAAGATCGGAGGAATTGATAAGGCAAAAAAAATTGTTAGATTCATCATTTACAAGAATATCTGTAATATCAGATATTGAAACATACTCTTTACAAGAATTAACCACATTCTGATGAAGATCAGGCTGCTGTGGAGGAGTGAAGGAGTTCTGAAGGAGTCTAGGAACACAACTACTTATACATTTATTTAGTAAGAGAAGCAATGTAACATTTCGGTGAAAAGAAACTTCCAAGTATATTGAGGGAAGACTAAGATTTGAGTTATATTTTATCGAAGAAAAATATAGTAATTTAAGTGAATTACATGAAGAAACTAAAGATTTAAGACAATAAAAAGAATTTACTTCTCCTCCCCCCTCTAATTAAAAATATGAAACAAAGCAAAGGTTAGTTGGTACAAAACCACTGTCCAAGAATTAACTAATTGCGCTTAGGTTGAATGTTTTTAAAAATGTAAAGAGAACTTGTGTAAGAAGACTCTAAAATTTATTCAGCGCCACAACAAAATTTACTGAAATGCCAAACTGTACTGAACCAAGACTTTAAAAACAACATAAAGAACAACAGTCGAAAGTTTCTTTCTAAAGTTATATTGAAGATCTAAAGCAAGATTATAAGGATTAAGATGTTTCCAATTATTCCAATTTCAAAAATTTGTAAAGAAAAATAGACTCAAGGCTGAAATTGATACCATTTTGGTACTGGATATATATATATATATATATATATATATATATATATATATATATATATATATATATATATATATATATATATATATATATATATATATATATATATATATATATATATATATATATATATATATATATATATATATATATATATATATATATATATATATATATATATATATATATATATATATATATATATATATATATATATATATATATATATATATATATATATATATATATATATATATATATATATATATATATATATATATATATATATATATATATATATATATATATATATATATATATATATATATATATATATATATATATATATATATATATATATATATATATATATATATATATATATATATATATATATATATATATATATATATATATATATATATATATATATATATATATATATATATATATATATATATATATATATATATATATATATATATATATATATATATATATATATATATATATATATATATATATATATATATATATATATATATATATATATATATATATATATATATATATATATATATATATATATATATATATATCTCGCAGCCACACTTTTTTCTCAGAAAATTCCAACTCAAGCAAAACGTTTACCAGCAACTTATGCGTCATACGTAATATATACACATATTATTTCAATGCTATTTTTAACATGTTTTATATTATTTTACTTCACTCAGTTCTCATAAAAAAAAATAAAAAAATAAAAAAAAAAAAAGCACTGTAGCGCACGAGCAAGCATTTTAGTATCTTTCATGAATTAAATAATAACTTATTTTATATTCTTTTTTAAAAAATATAAGAATTCTAACAATAACAAACTTTTATGTTATTATTTGCAAAATCAATAACTACTGCACAGAGAATTTTGTTTTGAGTAAACTGTTACTTTACTTGTTTATTATTATTATTATTATTATTATTATTATTATTATTATTATTATTTAGTAGTGATTACTAAATATTTAAAACACTCTCAACTGAACTGAGTCCTCAACTGACCAAAATTTCAGCACGTTTCTACTTTTATTCTTCTCCTTAGAAGGAGCGTAACAATATTATCCAATGTCATAATTCAGGATATTATGATGCTGGGATATTTTTTTTCCCATTCTTTTTTTTTTTTTTTTTTTTTATTTTTTCATGTTTTTTTTTTTTTTTTTTTAACGTAAATATTTATGGGAGCTTTTTATTTCAAGTCTACCCCCTATATATATATATATATATATATATATATATATATATATATATATATATATATATATATATATATATATATATATATATATATATATATATATATATATATATATATATATATATATGATGAAATAAATTAAATGAGAAAATGAAATTCAACGTAAACTATTGCTTGATCGCTGTAGTCAAATCTTCTTCACTTTCAAAAAGCCTTTGAAGAATGTAAATTTAATTCTTAGGATGTAATCATATTATTATTATTATTATTATTATTATTATTATTATTATTAGTAGTAGTAGTAGTAGTAGTAGTAGTAGTATATATATATAATTATTATTATTATTATTATTATTATTATTATTATTATTATTATTATTATTATTATTATTATTATTATTATTATTATTATTATTATTATTATTATTTTATTATTATTATTATTATTATTATTATTATTATTATTATTATTATTATTTTATTATTATTATTATTATTATTATTATTATTATTATTATTATTATTATTATTAATATTATTATTATTATTATTATTATTATTATTATTATTATTATTATTATTATTATAATAACAATAAGGGCCTTATTCGCCCTTGTAAGAAGTACTGTTCTCACATTTGGGGAGGCTCTGGTTCCTCCACTCCTCTGGATAGGGTTGAATCTAAAGCTAAAAGAATAATAAAAGTGTCTCCTACTTTCAAACTCTCTTAACCCTCTATCTCTGTGACGTGATATTGGGGCACAATATCTTTTCTATAGGTACTACAATGGCAGGTGCTCGAGGGAATTGGCCTCACGCATTCTTCCACCACTTGTCGCCCTCGTTGCAAAAGGGGTGCCCTGCATTCGCAAGAATTTTATGTGGATGCAGTAAGCCCAAGACTGACCCCAGACTTAACCGCTATACTCAGTCTTACATGTACTCTACTAGTATAGCCTGGAATATACTCTCTTTATCTGTTTTGCAAACTTCCTTTGAATTGTACACTTTTAAACGCTGTGTGTATCAGGGTATGTCGGCCATTAATGACCAGATTTGCATTTCCTTAACTCTGGTAGAAATTGGTAGGATTCTGTCCCTTGCCTACCAAAGGATATATATATATATATATATATATATATATATATATATATATATATATATATATATATATATATATATATATATATATATATATATATATATATATATATATATATATGTAAACTAGTTTTAAATTATTTTTGAAGTTTTGTAAACAAAGAAAGCGCTCTGCTGCTTAAAAGAACAATAAAACTTATATATAGATTTTAATCTGAACGTGACTAACAATTTATACAAAGATTTAACTCATTGTTTTATATTTTTTGAAAAAAAACAAGAGAATAATAAGCAGGTTAGTCTCATGTTTTTGAACGGAAAAAATAGGTTTTGAAGCTTTGCGTGATGAAAATATAATTTACTAAATATAATAAGCGGGTGTATAGAAATATTCATTTTTCGGATGAGAATAATAATATATTCGGACATTTAACAAGTTTCATCTTCCGCCTTTACATACACATTCGTACAAACGCCTGCACAGCAGTGAGGAGCGAATCCGGCAACTTTCGTATCCGAATCAAATCCAAATCCATGTAATTTTGAATTTCTCAAATCCTAACGCGAATTCGAATTCATCCAAGTTTCGATTCTCGAATCCAAATCCGACTCAAAATCTGAATCCGAATCCAGAACCTTCGAATCCGAATCGGATCTGAACAAATCTGGTTTGGAATTTTTCAAATCCCAATCCATGAAAAAATCACAGAATTCGGATATTATAGAATCCAAATCCGGAACTTTAGAATTCGAATAGAATCACAAGCCAGGTAATTTTGAATTTTTTAGAATCCGAATTCAAATCCAAATCCACCCAAGTTTAGAATTTTCGAGTTCGAATCCGAAAACAGAACCTTCGAATTAGAATCGAATCCGATTCCATCTGATTTTGGAGGTTCACGAATCCGAATCCGATTCGGATTCGGATTAGGATTCACCCATCATAGGTGCACACAGACAAACACATACACACACACACTCATATATATATATATATATATATATATATATATATATATATATATATATATATATATATATATATATATATATATATATATATATATATATATATATATATATATATATATATATATATATATATATTAATCTTCTTCGGTTTTCAAAGGACGGAGGCCTAACAATTTCTACCGGAGTTGGAAAATTTCTATCATGGTCGATGGAGGCCGACATGTCTAGATAAACAGCGTTTGGAAGGGGGCAAGTCAAAGAAAGTTGAGGAAACAGATAAAGGGTACATTTAAGATTGAGTGTAGCGGTTAAGTCTGAGGTCTGAGAGGTGAACAGAGAAAGAATGAGACTGTGTAGAGGGGTGTGTCACACGAGCTCTTCTCAATGATGGAGACATGAGACGAGAGAGTTCAAAAGAGCAGTGTCCGTTGTAATAGCGGTAGAATAGAGAAAATGACTCAGCAATTTGACGGACAGAGAGATTTGAGAGAGTTAGCGAGAGCGGGAGAGTTAATGAGACAAAAAGCCTTAGACTACAACTTCTCAAGAAGAGCTGTATGAGTGGAGCCACCACATATGTGTGAGATGTACTCCATATAAAGTCAAACAACACTCCTATAGAAAGCAAGACACTGGGGTGGAGTGAAGAAATTATGAAGGCTTTGCAGAACATCGAACCTATTCCAATCTTGTTTTGAAAGAGAAGTAATGGGATATTGTGTTTTGGAAGAAGAAATCATAGTTGTGTGGAAGATTGTGTCAAGTGGAGAGATGGAGGAACTGATTTTTTGAGGCATTGTAGACCGCCATATTTTCTCTGCCCCAATTTGAAATACGTAAAAGATCAGAGGTAAGTTGCTCCAAGGATACTCTCCTTGAGTTATTAACTACTGTAGGGAGGGACGTCTTTCAAACTGAAAGGAGTAATGAAGGGTGGAGTCATGAGGATAAATGTGAATACGAGATGAAGTAATAGGGAAAAAGCCATCAATAAAAATAGAAAATGCGTTGAAAATAGGACAGAAAAGTGAGGAATACCGCTATTGATAGATATAAAAACTGACAGCTGCTATAGAGCAACCGGAAAGGAAATGGAAAGATAACAGAGAGAAGAATATTTACCGAAGAGGAAAGTTTAGAAATCAAAGCTTTGTGCCAGACTCCATCGAATGCAAATGATTCACCGAAATGAGAAAGAGAAACAAGTGACAGAGAGAATTAAAAGAAGATCACCAGTGGTGACGAAGGGCTTATATATATATATATATATATATATATATATATATATATATATATATATATATATATATATATATATATATATATATATATATATATATATATATATATATATATATATATATATATATATATATATATATATATATATATATATATATATATATATATATATATATATATATATATATATATATATATATATATATATATATATATATATATATATATATATATATATATATATATATATATATATATATATATATATATATATATATATATATATATATATATATATATATATATATATATATATATATATATATATATATATATATATATATATATATATATATATATATATATATATATATATATATATATATATATAATAGTGTGTGTGTGTGTGTAATATGAAGAAAATAAAGTTGAATTAAAGCAAAATAAAATCGAAGTCAGGAAATTTTTCACAATACACAGTGAGAAGTAATGAATTACAATAAAATTTTAAAAATTAATAAAATAAAATAATAAATGCTAATATATAACAGAATATATTCGGAGCAAAAGCTGCTTCCCTTTTTCTACTCCAGCTCCAGCTCCGGCTCCACCCACATATATATATATATATATATATATATATATATATATATATATATATATATATATATATATATATATATATATATATATATATATATATATATATATATATATATATATATATATATATATATATATATATATATATTAGTGAAGGCATCCGTATTCGCATCCGCATCCGCACTTGCTAAAAAATTCAACATCCGCATCCGCATCCCTAAATGAGAAAGTATGACATGCGATCCATCATCTATATATATATATATATATATATATATATATATATATATATATATATATATATATATATATATATATATATATATATATATATATATATATATATATATATATATATATATATATATATATATATATATATATATATATATATATATATATATATATATATATATATATATATATATATATATATATATATATATATATATATATATATATATATATATATATATATATATATATATATATATATATATATATATATATATATATATATATATATATATATATATATATATATATATATATATATATATATATATATATATATATATATATAATATATATATATATATATATATATATATATATATATATATATATATATATATATATATATATATATATATATATATATATATATATATATATATATATATATATATATATATATATATATATATATATATATATATATATATATATATATATATATATATATATATATATATATATATATATATATATATATATATATATATATATATATATATATATATATATATATATATATATATATATATATATATATATATATATATATATATATATATATATATATATATATATATATATATATATATATATATATAGTATATATAGGGTAATAGGACCATTTGGAGTGGAAGGAGTAAATGAAAATGGGACTGAAATGATTGGAATGTGTGCGGCAATTGTTCTTATGATTGGAAACACGTGGTTTGAAAAGAAAGATAATCATAAATATACCTGGGCGAGTGGTGTGAATGGGGAAAGGGGACTGTTGGATTATGTGTGTTTGGTTTTGAAGGAAGAAGTAGGTTGTTGGATGTAAACGTGCTGAGGGGAGCTGCAATGGGTATTTCGGACCATTATTTGGTGGTGGCGAAAATAAAAGTTAAAGGATTTTGGGAGAAAGTGGGAGGGAGAGGGAAGGTGGTGGAGATAGTACGGGTGGAGAGGTTAGAAGATGAGGAAAAGAGAGGTGAATACACAAGAGGGATAAGGGAGAAATGGGAGGAGGTTAGGGGGAGTGAGGTGGAAGGGGTGGAGGAGGAGTGGTGTAAACTGAAGGGGGCGTTAGTGGAGGTTGCAAGAAGAGTGTGTGGAATAAAAAAAATAGGTAATGGTAGAAGAAAGGGGAGTGAGTGGTGGAGTGAAGAGTTGGGAAATATGGTTAAAAGGAAAAAGGAGGCCTTCTGCAGGTATTTGAGTACGAAGGAGGGTAGGGAGTGTTAAGAGTATAAGGTGAGGTGCAGGGAAATGAAGAGGGAGGTGAAGAGAGCGAAAAGGAGAGTGGGAGAGGAGTAGTGTAGAAAGTTGGCAGAGAATTTTCAGGACAGGAGTAAGATGTTTTGGAAGGAGGTAAATAGAGCGAGGAGAGGGAGAGAGGAGATGGGAGAGGGAGTGAAGGGGGAGGATGGTGATGTGGTGCAAGGAGAGAGGGAGGTGGGGGAGAGATGGAAGAGACACTTTAGTGATTTGTTGACGGGGGTGGGAGACGAGGAAGTAGTGGAGAATAATGAGGAGATGCTGGTAGAAGAAGGAGGGAGTATTAGTAGAGAGGAAGTAAAAGTAGCTGTGGAAAAGGTGAAGAGGGGAAAGTCAGCAGGAATGGATGGTATATATGGGGAGATGATAAAAGTGGGAGTAGGTGTGATAGTTGACTGGTTGGTGAGGATGTTTAATGTGTGTTGGGGAGAGGGAAAAGTGCCTCAGGAGTGGCAAGATGCTTGCATAGTGCCGATATATAAAGGGAAGGGGGATAAGATGGTGTGTAAGAATTATAGGGGAATAAGCCTGTTGAGTGTAGTAGGGAAAATTTATGGGAGAGTTTTGGTATCGAGAGTGAAAGAACTGACAAGGGAGAGAGTGGGGGAGGAGCAGGGAGGTTTTAGAGAAGGTAGGGGATGTGTGGATCAGGTGTTTACACTGAGAATGATTGGTGAAAAATTGCGTGAGAAAGATAAAGTAGGGTATGTATGCTTTATGGATTTGGAAAAGGTGTATGATAGAGTCTGTAGGAGGAAACTGTTTGAGGTTCTAAGAGAGGGAGGAGTGAGAGGTAGATTATTGAATGCAATTAAATCATTTTATGAGAACTGTAGGGCGAGGGTGAGGGTGAAGAGGGAACTGACTGAATGGTTTAAAATGGGAGTTGGACTGAGGCAGGGGTGTGTTATGTCTCCGTGGTTGTTTAATGTGTTAATGGATGGTGTTGTTAGGGGTATGGAAAGGGAAGGGAAGGGTATTAGGTTGAGAAGTGGGGAGGGAAAATGGGAGGTAAATGTCTTGTTGTTTGCGGATGATGCGGTGTTAGTTGCTGAATCTGGAGAAAAGCTGAGAATGTTGGTGAAGGAGTTTGTTAGGGAATGTGCATCGAAGGGATTAAGAGTAAACTCGACAAAGAGTAAAGTGATGAGAATCGGGGGCAGGGATGAGGCAGCAAGAGGGGAGGAATGGGAGGGTGTCGAGGTAGGGGAGAGAAATTGGAGGAGGTAAAAGAGTTTAAATATCTGGGAATGTTAGTGGAGGGGAAAGGAGGGATGGATGGGGAAATAAAGAATAGAGTGACGGAGGGAATGAAAGTGATGGGGGGTCTGAGAGAAGTTTGGAAGAAGAGAAGAATATCAAAGGAAATAAAGGTACGAATGTTTGAGAGTATGTGTCTACCATCTGCAATGTATGGGTGTGAGACATGGGTGATGAATGCTCAGAGTAGGAAAGGATTAGAAGTTTTTAAAATGAAAGGATTGAGGGCTATATGTGGGTTAAGGAGGGTAGATAGAGTCAGAAACGAAAGAATAAGAGAGATGTGTGAATGGAAGAGGGGAATTGTGCGTAGAGCGGAAGAGGGTGTATTAAGATGGTTTGGGCATATGTGTAGAATGGATGAGAATAGGATGGTGAGTAGAGTGATGAGATCCGAGATAGAGTGGAGGAAGGGGGAGGGGAAGGCCGAGGTGGAGGTGGATGGATGGGGTAAGGGAGATACTGGGGGCGAAAGGTTTGAATGTGGACGAAGGTAGGAGAGTCGCCGAGGACAGAGTGAGATGGAGGGCAGTGGTGAGGGGAGATGGGAGATAGAGTGTGGATTTGGGTGTGGGTGAGCGAACTGTGACGAGCACCACCCCACGAGAGTGGGAAAGGTGAATGGTAAAATAAATAAATAAATAAATAAAAATATAAATAAATATATATATATATATATATATATATATATATATATATATATATATATATATATATATATATATATATATATATATATATATATATATATATATATATATATATATATATATATATATATATATATATATATATATATATATATATATATATATATATATATATATATATATATATATATATATATATATATATATATATATATATATATATATATATATATATATATATATATATATATATATATATATATATATATATATATATATATATATATATATATATATATATATATATATATATATATATATATATATATATATATATATATAGGAACAGACCGGGGCTATAATTTGTCCGGGGCCGGGGTTTCCTAAAATTTGTAAAGAGGTCAAAAGCACTGAAATTTTAGGTTAAGAAAATTAGATATAAATTTAATTGAGACTTATTTAATTGTAAGGAAGTAGTAGAATAACCAACATTCACTTAAATTAATGATTATATGCATTTTCTCCTAAAAATTTTCAAAAAATTACATTTTTGTATAGAAAAAGTTTAAAAAAGAACAAAATTTAAAAAAAAATAAAAAAATTTTAATTAGTAATAGTGATTCAACAGGTTTACCTAGGTAAGAGCCTAAATTAAAGTTTGAAAACCGTAAAATATAAAATTATCAATATAACTTGTATTTATACATATTGTTATTTTATTGCTATGTATCAAACTTGTATCATTTATCTACATTATTTCAAAATTATTATTTTGTTTATTTTTTCAGTCAATATGGCTAAAAGATCAGCTTCTGCAGTATTGGAGTACTTTACAATGTTTCAGGATAGGCTCGAAATTGCTAAATGTAATACCTGCAGTCAGAATATTAGAAGAGAACCTTCGGGTGCCACAAGTAAAAAATTTCAACCATATATTTGTGGAGTATCTAAAATTAAAACAAAGATGAACATTCACTAGCTTAAAAGGAGCCGTCAAAAGAAACAGAAAAGAAAAAAATCTTAATTTTCTTATATTTTGTTTGAATTTTTTATTATTATTTTTGACTGACTGAGCTGAAATTTTCAAGGTTTATGCATTTTTTCCCGAAGTTCTGAGTTGATTTCGAACATTTTTTTGAGTCTATAACGGTTTGAAAGTTATTTTTATCCAAAGTTGAAAGAAAATGAATAACTGGGTCAAACCACTAGTCCACATGAGCTGAAAATTTAACTGAATAATCTTAGCCCCTATTTCTTGCATTGGTGGGAATAGATTTTTGATATCACGTCTAGAAATAAAGTTATAAGGACTTGAAAAAAAAATTGCAAAAATCGTACCCTTCTGGAGGAAAAAATTATTTAAAAAAAAAACGCAATCTACTAATTTCTTTATTTGTGGATATTGTTTAATTAAAAGAGGGACAGGGCAACAACATTTGTTTAGTGCAGTATTAAATGCTATTAAATCGAGATATAGCCTCTCAAACTTTCGAAATTTTTGAAATTTGGTCAAAAATGGACCTTTTTGGAGGCTATATTTCGAAACAAACGAATTGAATTGAATAAAGTATATATAGGATTTTGTAGTCCCACCACTCCTTTATACATCCACAAAAATAAGAAATGTTATAGTTGTATTTTTTTTATTATTATTATTATTTTGTTTGAAAAGGTGGATTTTTTCAAAAATATTTTTTTTCGATAGTTGGTCAGTTTTCGGCTTATAACATTTTTTCTATAACTCTGGGAACAAAAGTCTATTAGAAGGTTTTGTAGCCCATAGAAGTTTGAATAATTAGTCTAACTTTAAGCTCATTTTCAAAAGTGGTTTGTCCCGCCATTCTTTTGAAAAAGGGTCAAATTTAAAAAAAAAAAAAAAAAAAAAAAAAAAAAAAAAAAAAAAAAAAAATTTAACCGTAATAGACTTGGAAAAACGCTAGAAATTGACTTTTCTTACGGGTAAAAACTCTATATACGCTGAAAATTTCAGCTGAATCGGCTGAAAATTAAAAAAAAAATTTAAACTTGACTGTCCCTATAAGTATAATTTGCAATTTTAACCCCGGTTTTCCCTGATTTTAAGCCGGGGCCTGGGTCCCGATCCGTTCATATATATATATATATATATATATATATATATATATATATATATATATATATAATATATATATATATATATATATATATATATATATATATATATATTCTTAAGACGTCTTTGCTGCTCCTTCAAAGCTTAACACTAGGAAGGCGTTCGGTCCTGATGGTATCCCTCCAATGGTTCTCAAAAGTTGTGCTTCTGAGCCTGCACCCTACCTTGGAAAACTATTTCGTCTAATTCTTTCTACTTCAACCATCTCTTCTTACTGAAAACGTGCGCTCATTCAGTCTGTGCCGTCTCATTTCTTTAATCTCCGTTCTTTCTAAAGTTTTTGAATCTATTTTTAACTGGAAGATTTAAGATTTGGAAACATCTCAATTCTTCTAATCTTATCTCTGATCGCCAGTAAGGCTTTTGTAAGAAACTCTCTACTGGTGATCTTCTTTCCTTTCCCTCTAAATCTTGTTTTTCCGCTCTTCTTCATTTAGGTGAATCTATTTCTGACCCACTGGACATATCGAAAGCTTCCGATAGATTTTGTCAGAAAGGTTTGATTTCCAAACTTTCCTATCCCAACACTTTTCTGCTTTTCATTAATGACCTTCTCTCTCTTACTACATTTCCTATCTACTCCTATGCCGTTGACTCCACCTTTTATTACTCTTTTTAATTTGAAAGGCACCTATCCCAACAGCAGTTAATAGAAGCTGAGGGAGGTAGCCTTAGGGCAACTGACCTCTGATCTATCTCGCATTTCAAATTGGGGCAGGAAAAAACTTTTTGTTTTCAATGCCACCAAAACTCAATTCCTCTATCTCTCTGCTCAACACAGCCTTTCACTAAACTATACCTTCTTCAAAAACACACAACTCAAACTTTCATTTGTCCTTAATATTCTTGGTGTTTTTTTTCTGTGATCTTTCTGAAAAGATTACATTACTTCTCTTCGTAAACAAGCTTCTAAGAGGTTAGGTGTTTTGAAGCGCCTTCAGAATTTCTTCACACCACCACAGTTGTTTGCTCTTTATATGAGTGTTGTTCGCCCATGTATGGGAAACACATCACACATCTGAGGAAATTCAACACATAAAGCACTTCTCAAAAAGGTGAAATCTAAGGCTTTTCATCTTATAAAGGCTGAAGGCGGAAATACGGTATGAAAAGCTCACATTGTATTAAAAGAGTATATGGAAACGCTTGATATTAACCTTACTAATTAGATTAAAGTTCTCTAGGAAAGAAACTATCTTAACTATATATATATATATATATTAATATATATATATATATTATATATATATATATAAATATATATATATATATATATTATATATATATATATATATATATATATATATATATATATATATATATATATATATATATATATATATATATATATATATATATATATATATATATATATATATATATATATATATATATATATATATTATATATATATATATAATATATATATATATATATATTATATATATATATATATATATATAATATTATATATATATATATATATATATATATATATATATATATATTATATATATATATATATATAATAATATATATATAATTATATATATATAATATAAT